>CM066330.1:178123982-178398982 GCA_033807585.1 Hydrophis major
AGTCACTTGTCTGTGAAATGGAAGCCATGTAAATATGATGAAATAAAAAAAAACAAATAATTATAATTATGCAAAGTTAAACAGCTGAAAATAGCTCTCTGTCTATCAGGCCATAGACATACACCATATCTGTGGCATCACACATTTCAGGAAATGAAATCACTATTTATTCAGGGCATTAGAAAATACTGTCCAATTGAATTAAATTAAGAAGTGCTGCTCTGGGATATATTTAGACCCCCTTTTTGCCTCTATAAATCAAGGATAGCTTACTATTTGCCAAAATTTGGCTGGATGAATATGAAACTGAATCACCATTCTAAGGCAATAGCTTCATTGATGAGAATAACAATATCTCATCTCTTTTAGTGGATTTTTGTTAGAAGAAGATTTCTTTCCAGGACATCGCTTTGAAATGATTTGTTTGAAGGAGGTTGTTGTTTTTTTTGTCAAAGACAAGTAGCAAAAGGAGATAAAATTCTCCAAAAACCTCAGAATGCAATAGTCTTTAGGATAATAATTTTCTTGGCAGGACCAATTTCTCCCCCACCTCTCTGTACTACAAATGAATAGGAATATGGCTTCATTTAACCGCATTTTGGAAAATTGCTTGATGCATGTCTCAGTATATCATATTTTAAACACATTATGAAAAAAGTAGATCTCTAGAGAGGTTTATAATGGCAGGAAAGATGGAAGAAAAGTGTGTGTGGGGGTGATCAGCAAAAAGATGGATAGATTTGATTACATCAAATGAAGAATATGCCAATTGAAGACCTAAAGGACCAAGTTGTGGCAAGCCATTCTAAGAAAATCTATGTAGTTGACACCAAATTAAAGGGACACAATAATCAATCATTCATGGATTTATACAATATGGAATTGCAGTTGTCAACTTCAATCCTTAAAACATATCCCTAATATTCATTTTATTTTTGTATGTCTGTACAAGAGTCTGCCATTCATTCTGGTTGCTGGAGCTTTATCCTCATCCCATCTAAAGGAGAAAAAGATATCCCGATATCAAAGTGAGTATGCTTCTTTGAATTTGGGCATTTATTACAAAAGAGAACAAACGCTGGAACTCTCATAGCTTTTTCATGAAGAATTGTGTGGCAACTTTCTTCCAGAGAATTATAATAGCTGCAGTGGCAAATTACCATCTAACTTATTTATTTATTTATTTTATATAATTTCTATGCTGTTCCTATTATAAAACTGTCCATGGTCCATAAGATAAAAGTGAAGCAGAAAAAAGCATAGGAGTAAAAACTATAAAATTATAATAAACAATGTTAATTATATTCTTTGTGATGAATATTTAAGAAGTTTAGAAATAGAAATATTTTATTGTTTCAACTTACTGAAAGATTATTCAGAGGAAAAAAATAGAAAGATTAGCGATCATGCTGATTATTTTAATTCTGCATTTCACTAACCTTTCACTAACTGTTTCCTCAAACATTACTCTCATTTAACTTTCCTTTATGCTTTCTCAAAATGGACATTTGCATTTTCCTCAAACACATTTTCAAAATAGTAACTTTGAGGAAAAACCTGACGTGCTTTGTGCTTAAAAATGGTATGTAAATTGCCACAATATAAAACACACTCAGGGGTGATATGAACCTAAATAAGAATGCTGCTACAACCAAAACTATGTGGATGAGCTGATAATGTTATTCAGCTCCAGAAACAAAGAGGCTTCAGAAATTGACTTTTCTCATCTCAAATTGTCCAAGAGAACAGACAGACGAGATAGTGTCTAAGAGAACGCCTTTTGTTTTCAGAGATATGGAGATATCTCTCAGTTTCTTCATAAACAATTACTATGACATAAGATATTTTAACTTCTAGTAATGGTCTTTTAAGAAAAGTTAATTAGTGTACTGAAAGCTAATTCAATTAGTCAACATTAGTTCTTCAGTCTAATGTTTTCTAAATATACCAACATCTAATAATTTTCCTGATCTGAAGCTATTTTGAGTAATATTTCTGGGAAATAATTAAAATATAGGCAATGCTGAAATTCCACCTGTTTGGTTTAATATGATGACTTGTTCATGATTCATAGACTGGGGCTTTGTTTCATGAGAGAAGCTAAACAGAGCTTGCTCTGATGAGAATTTGCTTGAACATTAAAAGCAGCCACTTCTATGCTTTCTATGTTCACTTTCAAAGATAAAAATGTTTGAGAAGCTTTTCAGTAACAATAGCAATAGCACTTAGACTTATATATCATTTCAGAGTGCTTTAC
Source organism: Hydrophis major (assembly GCA_033807585.1). Taxonomy (NCBI): domain Eukaryota; kingdom Metazoa; phylum Chordata; class Lepidosauria; order Squamata; family Elapidae; genus Hydrophis; species Hydrophis major. The sequence continues at coordinate 178,126,240 of CM066330.1, forward strand.
AGCCCTCTCTAAGCAGTTTATAGAGTCAGCATATTGCCCCCAACAATCTGAGTCTCATTTTACTGACTTCAGAAGGATAGAAGGCTGAGTCAACCTTCAGCTGGTGAGATTTGAACTGCTGGCAATTGCAGCCTGCAATGCTGCATTCTACCACAGTTCTCTCAATAGTGAAGCAATGACATGCTTCAAACTAAGACTTTTTCCAGGGCCATGGCTTAAAAAAAAACCTAGAGTATTTCAGTTTACTGAATCCTTACAATGAATAGCTTGTCTTCAGAATGTCAAGAATAAAAAGAAATGTAAAATCCCCTGTCTGAATTTTAAATTGTAATTCACAGCAGAATTTGGAAAATTGGGTGCAACTGAGAAAGACTTGAGAACTGAGTTTAGAAGCAGCTTACTTTAGGAGAGTCAAGGTTCCAGGTTTATGATTTAGCTGAACGTTTAGTATCAGAACTCCTTGTTCTGAAAAATCCCGATATATTGGTCTAACTCAGCTTATCCCACCCGGTATCCTTCAACTATGTTGGACTGTAAGCCACATACCTATTGATGAGCTGTTAGCCAAGAATTGCTACCACAAAACCTATATCTGAAAATAAAGCTATTATTATGAAGACACCATATGTCTTCCTTCCTCATAAAAAGGACTATCCCAAGATAGTAAATACAATGGATCTTATATACTAGCAAGTTTCTCAATACATATTGGAATGTAATTCCTTTAATTCCCAAATCTCTTTTCTGTATTTGCTGGGAAAGAGGGAAGGACAGAAAAGAAGATAAGATGGATAGACTCAGTTACAATGACGCAATGGATGCACCAGGGCAGTGGTCACCAGCCAGTGGGCCGAGGACCACTGGTGGTCCATGAAAAATTTTTGGTGGTCCGCAGAGAAATGTCCCCCCCAAAGCACTCCCCCTAAAGCAATTAATCCAGGCTACGCAGGAATACAAGGCTGTGTCGCCCACATGGCCCATCCAGCCAGTGACCCCCACCCTTTGGCCGAGTGCAAACCTTACCTTGAGTGGACCCTCATGAGCTGAAACTGGAAGGTAAGACCAACGGTGGGGGAGGGAAATCTCCCCAGGGTGGCTTGCTGGCATTGGTGGGAAAGTTGGTCCCATATTCCAGAGCTGCAAGACTGGCCCTTTGGTCATCCTGGAGCTGCTCCTCCAGTCCATGGCAGGCCGGTGCACCTGGATGAAAGAACAGCTGCTCTGGGATGACCAAAGGGCCAGTCCTGTGACTATTGCACCTCTAGAATATGGGACTGACTTTCCCACCAACATCAGCAAGCTACCGTCAGTCAAAATTCACATTGGTGGTCCGCGAGATTTAAAATTATGTGTTTGGTGGTCCCTGAGGTCCAAAAGGTTGGCGACCCCTGCACCAGGGGAAATCCTAAAATGTTGGGTAAAGATTGTCATGGCGGTGTGCTATGTGATGCTGAGAGGTGACATCAGTTTCATGGCAGACAATCAACAAATCCAACATATTTGAAGAGCACAAGATCAGAATAGGTTCATTTAATCCAACGTATCAGGATCTCATCTAATCAGTAAACTAAATTGATTTTCCTGAGGAACAATTCTATAAAGTGTTTTGTCAATGTGCATTAGAACTGCATCACTGCAATCAGTGGAAATATTCAGTTTTCATGCCTAAAATGAAATAAGCACTTCAGTATATAAGAGGAACCTTGGCTGATACAACTGAATTATTTCTCCTGTGTTGCTTTCAGTTTGCAGAAAACATGTTATTAGATATAATAAAAGAATGATTGGAAATGTGTGCCTTCATCATAAAATGAAATATTAATAGCGTATATATTAGGTACTAGTGCTGGAATTGCAGTGCCTATAAACTCTACAGAATAGCTCAGAACAAACATCTCTAAAATGAGAATGGAGCTAAATAAATGAAAATAATTTTAAAAAGTGAAAGCATCCTCATCTGACTTTTCAAGTGATAAATCTTACCATGACAAATGCTTGAATGAGGAACAATTTACAGTCTTAGAAGTGCTTCTTAGTCATCATATTTATTAAGTGTGAATGTTACTGAAATCTATAATAGCTTTTACATAAGTCTTGAGAATTGGAAAAGGGTTTTGTTGCTGTTGTTATCATAGACATTAATTTTGGAAGCAATGGGGATTGAATTCATGCATAATGAATGCAGGAATACCCAAGTGACACACCAGCTACCTCTGAAAAACTCCAGCAATTTGAGCTGTAGAATGCTTACTACATGCAGCACCAGGCTTCTATTTTTAAATAAAAATTGCTAACTTTCATACCATTAACATATTTTTATTATTCTGCATATTCACTATGACTATTTTTGAATTCTACCAACAATAGAATTCACATAGAAAACATTCAGGAAGGCAAATACAACGGTAAATGTTCATTCCCTTGGCATTCTTATAAATTGAACAGCTAAGAGTAAGCAAGGCTGGACAACTTATGCCTTGAGGCTTAAGGGCAACCCTTGTATGTGCCCTTACCCATGATTGCAAAAATAGCACATTCTTCATATTTCCATATTATGAGCGGTTTGGTACTTTGTTATACTTTGGTAATCATCAACTTACAACCATTTGTTTAGTGAAAGTTTGAAGTGTTAAGAGCACTGAAAAAAGTGACATGATGATTTTTCAAACTTACAGCCATTGCAGCATCCCCATAGTCATGTGATCAAAATCCGGGCATTTGGCATGTATTTATGACAGTTGCACTATCTTGGGGTCATGTGATCATCATTTGTAACCTTCCCAGCTGGCTTCGGACAAGCAAAACCAATGGGGGAAGCCAGATTTACTTAATGACTCGATGATTCACTTATCAACTGCAGAGATATACTTAACAATTGTGGCAAGAAAGGTCATAAAACAGGGTACACCCCCTCTTAACAACTTCTTAATAACAGAAATGTTGGGTTCAGTTGTGGTTGTAAGCCAAGAACTACCTTAATTTAAAAAAAATTAAAAATCTCAATTCTCCCTCAAACCCATCTCACCAACGCATGTGAGGTTGTTCCACCCAATCTGCAACCCTTGCCTCTTCCTAAAGTGTCATCCTTGGCCACCAAAGATTGCCCACTTTTATGGGGGAATTCTTCTTTATCATTATACAGATGGCCAGAGAGCCTGGTTGATGAGCTGAGTCACTGAGCTAGAAACAGGGAAATATGAGTTCTATTCTTGCCTCTTAGCTTTAGGAAGTAATCAATGGTAAACCACTTTCAGAAACCTGTCAAGGAAACTTCAAAGACTTTTTTTTAGGCAGTCAGTAGGAGTCAACACTGACTCAAATGTACACACACACACACACACACACATATATATAATTATGTAATGATTAGGATGTGAAGTCTAACATCCAATGGATGTCCTTATTCCTGAAGTTCCAAGGAAGGAAATGATCCAAAGTAGACCAAACCATGTTTTCCAATATTGCCAAAATGATTAAAACTAGAATCTACCCTTTAAGGGTAAACATCTGGGAATACTTCCCTTTGGTAGTTTGAAGAAATGCATTCAAAATTACAAAGTTGCAGGTTTTTTAATTAATAAAATATTTGCAAATGGGTTTAAATGAAGCTGTTTAACTTTTATCAATTAAAAAAAACAGTGGATGAATATTTAAGGACTGTTTGCAGAAAATAATGATCACAATCCTTAAGTAATCATCTTCTATGTCCTTAGAAACTTGTCACCTTCCAGATGTTGCTAAACAACAATTCTCCTGGATATATTGTTAACTCTGATATGAGTTGAAGTCAGCAACTCTGGTTTTCCCCCCAAAATGACAAGATCACAAGAGCCAGTAAGAATATTAAAACCCATTAGGTAATTTTACTCTTTTCATAACAGCAGACTCATACAGAGGAAAATAAGCACAGATATATCACATGTTGATATATCCATGTTGTTCACACAAGCCTATTAGTCTATTAACTGCAAAATTTAAATCAATATTTTTAATTTGATCTACAAACTTAAGTAAAAATCTATACATTTCAAAGTAAAATTATGATTAAAAAATATTTAATCTTTTTCCTTCTTGAAGCAGATGATCAATCCAAGATCTGTAACTAGTGGAGTCTGTGTAATTTCTGAATTTGTAAAGCCTAGCTTGTCACTATTTTGTCAAATCAAACAAAGAGAAAGGAAATAAAACCTCAAAGAGAAGGTAATGCGTAATTGTTAGCAAGCGAAGACACATAGTAAATTAAATGTAACTATTGTGGATCATACAGTTATTTCAATAGAAATAAAAGTGAATATAAAATCTTTTAAAATGCTATACATGGAACAGGAGATTTGGCTTTCCTTATAACTTTTTAGCATTTCTCAGTTCATTGGGAAATAACCTTATATTTGTTGCCAAAATTTTTCAAAAGCAGTACTATTTCTTTCTCACTCAGTTTGAAACTGATCCAGGGGAAGAATGGTTTTATGAAGCAATTCATTCAACAGCCTACTGTTTGAGGATTTGGGAAAAGCCCGAGCCTCTCTCTCACACACACACCTCTAACCGCTTAACAAAATTGGGCACTATATCAAAATAACTGAATACTATAAAATTCTCAGTCTAACCAGGATAACTTTGAGGTTCAACTCCCCCCCCAAAAAGACCTCCTTTTTCCCCCTTAATGTAGCAGCAGCAGCACATCATTTGATGGAAAATGCTTATACATCAAAAAAAAATTCTTTACTCAGGAAAAAAGAAGATTTTGTCAGAAATGAAACAAATCTGTGAATATATTCCTATAGCGCTAGCTTTTGTGGCATTGAAGAAATCATGTCATTCAACGAAATGTGCCCATCAACCAATCTGAGAACATAGCAGATAATCCATCAATAAGTACCAGGTTATTGATGCAATTGATCAGCAATCCAGGTTGGACATTGCAATGACTAGCTTATTACTGGTTCTATAAACCATCCAACTGTCTATTTTAAAACAGATAAAAGATTGTGGATATATAGCACCTTTTTATAGGTCTAACTATCACCATTTCCCATAAAGACAGATAGCCCTTTCTGTTTTTTGCAGTGAGGGGAAAAAAAGGTGTGTCACTTGATGGATTTTTTTTTTAAAGTAATATGCTGCTTGGGTTTTAAGCTTCCCGCAATCTATATTCAAAGTAAAAACTGGGGCTGCCAGTTAGCTTTTAAATATAACAAAAAATAATAATAAAACTTGCTTATTAGGGCTGAGCCTTAGTCAAATAAATGACCCTTATTTTCAAGATAGTATAAGCAGCATCAGCTTTATATACAGATAGTTTCCCAGTGCAGACATTCACTTTCTTTCTTTCAACAAAAATCAAACAAAACCCACTTTAAAGCAGAAGATTTTCTGCCGAAGACCAAGTACTTTTGAAAATATACCTTTGCTTCTTTCCAGGATTTCCCTGAAGAGGTCATTGCTTACAGTTTTGGTTTCACACCAAGGCACACTAGCAAAATAGCCCGAAGGAGTCTTCTCTGCATTTCCATCCCTCCCACTCACCCACTTATTCACAAGCACACACGCAGTCCGAGAACAATACACTGATCGGCGCGGTTCCTTTGCGCCCCGCCCGTCCCCCAACCCCCTTGTACTTAACGGAACAGCGTGACAAGAAGGGACAGGTTTCTTCATTAACTGCTCTTCAAACCTCTGTACGTTTTTAGTAAGCAGGCCTTCGCCTTAGAAAGGGCAGCCTGGCCCGGCCAGGTCGGCTCCAACCCCGCCACCCCTCCACCAACACAGTCCTCGCTCGGAAGATTGGGCCCGAAGTACATTTCCCCCCCCCCCCCGCGCTTCCCCGCGCAGAGGCAGTCAACCTGCTACCTGAGCTGTCCATGGTGCTGCAGTCGAGCGGCTGATGCTGATGCTGTCGCGCTGGGCTCCTGGCTGCTGCTACCACCGCGGGGATCACCCCTTGTTTGCCGAGGTTGCCGACGACGACGCCGGTTCGCTCCCGGCTGCTGCAGAAGTCACCGTTGCTGTCCACCAGCTGCAAAGATTCATAGCCATCATTGTTGGTCTTTTTCCGGTAGCTCCCGAGGAGACTCATGGGCGAGTCAGGCAGAGAGAGTGGCACCGCGGACATAAAAGGCGGGAGAATCGCAAACAGTTCACCTTCCCCTAGAGGCGGAAGCAGCCACACACCCAGAGCGGGGCTCCAGCCCCAGCAGGGCCTTTCTTGCGGGCTGACTGGGTGTGAGCGCAGGCGGTGGAGGCAAGCGACCTCCCCGCCTCTTGTCTCCCGTCCCCGCCTCTGCCTGGCAGCTATTGGAGCAGCCTTGTGAGGCACACCTTGCCTGCTGCTACAGACACTTAGCCCGACCCTTTTAGTCTCTAATGCCTACTGCTTTCAGGAAGCGATGCCCGGAAGCAATGTAAGAAGGGCCTCCAAGCGTGCCTGCACGCCTTTCTCTACCGCTTGGCTTCCACACCATCCCGCTGCGTCTAGAGACTTAGAAAGGAGCAAGATCAAGCAGCATGCAAAGCGGGGGGGGGGCGGGGAAGGAGGGCTGCAGATCATCTCCATCCCGATTCAAGGCATTCAACATTCCAAGGTTAAAGAAAGGCAGCAGGCACAGTCAGGAAGCGGATAGAATCTATCCCACTGAAACATCCAAGATCGGAACCAAGCAGGCAATGGAGTTTCTTTTCCCTGTGACATTCTAAGGAAGCATTAATTGGACATTGAAGAAGCGGGGTTGAAAGAGTTGTTTACACTTTTGAAATGTGATGTTGAAGAAGAAGAAATTTGATGTTGAAGAAGGGGTGTGCATAAGCGCACCAACGTGCCTACCATCCCTGTCCTATTGTTTCTTTTATTTTTCTTATATGTACCCATTTCATGTATTCATAGCTATGTATATACTTATACCTATTATCTTGTAAGCGATTGACAAATCAAAATAAATAAGTAAATGAAGAAAGAAAGAAGCTTGAAAATACAACTGATAATCAAAACCAAACAAAAGAATTATTGAACAAACCACTTGAAGTACACATGACCAGGCTCAAATCATTATACTTTGGACAAATTATTCAGTGGACAAGCTCTCTGATGAAATCTATAATAATTCCACCAGAGAAATGGAAGATGAGCAGTAACAAACGGGATGGACTCAATTACAGCAGCAATGAGTGCATTACTGGAAGTCCTATGGAACAAGTTGGAGACAGATCCACCTGGAGAAAATCTATGTGATCCCTGAGAATCAACACTAATTTGATAGAACATAATCAATTCTCAAAACCTCACCTGGCGCCCTGTTCCTTCCTTGTAGCCCAGGCTTCCCCTATCCTTATATCCTACAAAAAGTAAGGAATTGGCCAACTCTCCATCATGTAGATGCTAGTCTTTCCTTATCACTATCATCAGAGCCAGAAACATAGAAAATACAGTGAATATATGCAATAAAGTATCTAATGAAGCCTTCTTTACAAGTCACCTTCGCTAGTTATACCAATATTCAAAATATTACAGCATTTTCATCCACACAACAGATCAAGGGCCTTCAAACTTGGCAAGTTTAAGACTTGTGGACTTCTACTCCCAGAATTCCCGAGCTAACATTACTGGAGGAGGAATTCTGGGAGTTGAAGTCCACAAGTCTTAAAGTTGTCAAGTTTGAAGACCCCTGCAATAGATGCTAGTGGTTTATGCAAGAGACTGCTACCTAGAATGCAGGTCCAAACTTTTACTAAGATAGGATAGCTTGGGCAACTATAAGAACTATATTTTTATAAGTGAAACTCACTGCAATAACCTAAGGTCTGTATATGCTGTTTTTTTATACTAATTAGTACATCTTTCAAGGAATGGCTTCTCTAATTGTAATTGGGTTTCTTTAAATTATATTGGATTCTAAGAGAGAAAGAAAAAGTGTCCCAAAATATTTTAGACTGGGACATTCTAGACTAGAATGTTTTTCCTATCCTTGCTGGATCCAACCCTGCTTATATTAACATTTATATTTATATATATTGCATCTATATTCTTTTAATCTTTCCAAAGTTCATGTTTTTCACATGTCTTGGGGTTACAACTCCTTTCAATACCATGCTTAGTCATGGTAAATAGGAACCCACATGTGGATGCACCAACTTGGAAGAGGCTGCTTTCCTGTCATGTGAAAACTACTACATTAGGAAGCATTTGATGGACCATCCATATCTCAGACATCTTATGATGAATAGACCTATAAAAATCGGATGGGAGCAAAGCCAACATTTTGGCTATCTAGCAGATTTTTCCTCATTGAAACAGCTTCTCCTAAAATTCATTTCTAATATTATCAACATCCCATCCAGTTTTAGAGTGTCTTCATTGTTTTGCCAAACCAAGATTTTTTTTTTTATCAGTGTGGCAAAGTTTTTTTTTAAAAAAGAGCAGGATTCCTAAGCCTTTTACAGTTTTGAGAGAGAAAGAGAGAGGCAGAATATGATACCCATCAAGTGTAGCTTACCATGAAATTACACCACTTGCAGTGCCCTTTTTCTTAACTACTAAAGAAACAAGCCCTTTAGATCTGGCCATATTCTAATGTTTAAAATTTGGCAAAGCTACAGTGTACTTTCAATTTGCATATCACACAGCTGTTTCTCCTCTTCATTCAAGAAAATGCAATTTGGTAAGGAATATACCAGAGAAAGCATAGGAGAAAAAAAATCAATGAATTCTTTAAAAACTGTTAAATGGAACCATTTTGTTCCACTATTGAATTTTATAGCTCTTTATAAGGATGTACTAATGGCTTAGCTTCATTTTTTAAAATATAGATGAAAATTAATTTTGTTGGAAAATTTGTCATAAAACAGCAATTAATAAAAAATGTTGGTGCCAAATTACTTTATCTTTTAAAGATTGCTATATTGAAAATATTATGCACTATCCCAAAATGCAAATTAAGTAAACTTGGGCTGAAGACTTTGGGCACAGCATAAACTTGGACCAACCGCAATCAATATGGGAGCGAAATAAAAAATAACATTAACCACATCATACAAGGAAAACTTGTATAAGGTGTTCTATGTTGGCATCTCCCATGGAAAACTTGGAGAAGGAATTATTTGTTCTTAACAAATAAGACAGAGGAATATGAGCAAAATATGCAGGGAGGACAACTTATGTCTGAGCTTATAGAGTACTTCAACCGATGTATTGTGGTATAACTGTGTCTAACAAGGGAATACAAGATAAGCCACAAAGACAGAATGAGAGCCGCATAATTTAGGTAAAACATTATCTAAAGGTTTTTCACATTTTATCCATCTATTAGCAAGTTATTCTTCTTCACGTATTCTAGGAATGTGTAGTTTATGGACACATTGAGGAAAGCTTCTTTAAATATTCTGTTCTCTTACAGTCATCAATATTTTCCCTTTCCTTGGTTTTCTTATAACACCTTCTTATAATCCAGGGATCCCCAAACTTGGCAACTTTAAGACTTGTGGACTTCAACTCCCAGAATTCTCCAGCCAAGTTTGGAGACCTCTGTTTTAACCTATTGGAATCTCCTCTGCATTATTCTTCAGCAACACAGGGCTTCCAGATGTGGTAAATTATTACTTCATTATTTCCAGTCAGTTTGGGGAAGGCTGGTCCATATGTTTACTTGGAGGAAATTGCATTGTGGGACTTTACTTAGGAAAGTGTCTGTGTAAGATTGAAAACTATTGTGGTTTTGGTTGGAATACTGACCCCTCTCCAGTAATTCCTATTGATTCTCTGTTAAAATGATGACTGGGTTTTAGTGTCTTTAAATGAGTATGTAATAGATACAACATCCCACATAACTGTATCTTCAAGTATAGCACTAAGGCTAAGTTATTTTCCAAGAACATGAATGCATGGAGCAGATGGAATCTAATATAGGAGATTATTTGTAGGCAGAGGTTTGTCCTCCGAGTTTGCTACTTGGCTCCCAGATGTTTCATTACCAAACTAGGTAATATCTTCAGCAGGGTTTTGGGTGAGGTGTCTTGTTCATTTATATAGGTGTTAGGTGGTTGGTTGGTCTTGTGACTGGTTGAATCACAAGACTGGTGAGAATATTTGTAGTTCAGGGTTGAAATGAGTGCTCTTTTTGAGCTTTCTTGTGACTAGCACCGATGTTGGGGTAATGAAGCATCTGCAAGGAAACAACCAAGCTCAGAGAATACCAAGGATTTACTTTTTTTCAGCCCAACCACCTCACAGGGTTGTTCATTTGGGGGAAATAGGAAGAGGAAGGTGTAATAGGCATATTCACTGCTTTGGTTATTTACAAAAACAAGAGTAGAATTGTAATTTCTTTAATAAAATTAAAGAAAGTAGAAAGAGCAGCATATAACACTTTGTGAACTTTATACTGAAGCCTGTTTTTTACTATAAGTACTGACACACACTCATACCTCCAGATTCCTCTCAAGAATGTGCCACAAAATGGATTATCTATGGTCTACTCTTACAACACTGCTGCATTTGCTCACGTTTGTCAGATGCTCTCAATCAAGGAATTTAAATCAAGCCTTACAACTCCAAGCAAAATGGCAACTCAATGAAGTGTGAAAAACAGATCAATAGAGTTATATTCATACCCAAGACATATCTTTACAGGACCCATTCAGAAAGCAAAAGAGCAGAACTATTGCTTGGTTCTTGCTGAAACCACTCTCATATATCATCCAAGATCTCCTGTCCAACCTACATGTGAGGCTATTTTCAGCCTGGCAGAAACCACAAGAGTGTCCACTGAAAGTTGTAAGAACAACAGAGACATTATGGCATAAGAGCTGGGGAAAATATGTTAATTAAGAGATTATAACCCACATGATCAGAACATAACCCTGGAAGGTTGCAACTCACACAACAGGAACAATTCAGGAGAAAGGGAGGAAGTATGGTGTTTGATTCATGAAAAAACATGAATCAAAGCACAAACCTGTTGAAAGTTTTTGTGTGAAAGAAAGGAGAAACAAAAATGATTACATCTTGAGAGTTTATTATTGATTGTCAGATCAACAGAAAATATAGGTAAGACCTTTGCATCAGATGACATGCTTTAAAAAAGGCAGGTGAATGGAAGATGCAACTGCTCTGACACAGACTGGAAATCAAACAACCAAGAGACCCAACAAATGCCTGTTCACTCTTGCTAACAACTTCATTTGGCAGAAAATGGAATAAGCAAAAAGGTAATCTGCTATCTAACCTATTTTTGTTTTACCAACAAAGAGGAATTTGTTGAAGAAGTGAAGGTGGCCACCAGTAGAACCTTGAGGGAGAATGAGCATGTTATCTTCGAATCAAGAGAAGAATCAAACTTGGATATCAGAATTTAAAGATTAGATCTAAATGAACTCCAGCAGAAGGTAGGTCAAGTGGTGAAATCCTGAAGGAGAGAGATATCTAGAAAAGATGGGAAATCCTGTGAAGCACTGAAGATATAGCTTTCTAAAAGATTGCAAAGGAAAAGGGACTTGTGTAGTGATATGCAATCAAAAAAACAATATAAAGCAATTGTCAAAAACTATATTGATTATATTAGCAGTTGCTAAAGTATGAAATGAGCCAAGACTTGTGAAAAATATACAAAAAAATAAAGGCTTTTTTAGTTCTATCAGAAATAAAACTCAGCTCTGTTGTTAGAAAAAAGAGGTGAATTGGTAATGTAGGATAGCAAGGGGGCAAAATATCTTGTTTTACATCTATCTTCTCTTGGAAGAGAACCAAAGCCCTAACTTTTCAATGTAGCACTCGGGCCTCAAACCCAGGCTGTCAACTTTCTAGCAAGTTAGAATAATTAATCAGTGGAACGACTTGCATCCAGAAGTTATAAATGCTCCAACCCTGGAGGATTTTAAAGAAGAGATTGGATAACTATTTGTCTGAAATGGTATAGGGTTTTTCCTGCCTAAGCAGGGGGTTGGACTAGGTCCCTTTCAACTCTGTTATTCTGTTCTATTCTGTTCTATTTTCAGTGTCTTTAACTACTGAGCCATAGTACTCCCAAATCTTTTACCATCAAATTCTCAGGGTCAGATTAGTACATCATAGAGAAGTGAAAAAACCAACAAAGGGAATCACAGCATTTTTAACAGCAGTATTTGAGAACTTATTACTTATTTGCATCTTTGTTATTTTTACAAATAACTCAAGACAGTGAATATATCCAACGCACCTTCCTCCTCCACAAAGCAAAGTTTCAGAAAAGCAGAGGGAAGCAAACATTGTCCCTATTTTTTTAAAAAAAATGGGAAAGTACTAACTGAGAAGTTACAGCCCTGACATTCATATTTCTGAATGCTAGGAGAAGAATCTCTTAGAGTGAGGTGGGTGAGATATAAATTTAATAAATACATAAATAAGAAAAAAGAAGGGCTAGCATAGATTTGTCCCAACTAAGCCTGTATCTCCAAATATTTGGTAATTTTATCTTTAATAGCAATTTCCACTATCTTCCCTGGGAGAGATGTTAAGCTGACAGACCTATCATTCTTAGATTTCTCAAAATGCCTTTCTTAAAAACTGGAGTTATGTTAGTCACCTTCCAGTCTTCATACTGAAGCCAAGTATAGAGACAGGTTCTATATTTTAGTTAAGAAGTCCACAATCTCAGGTTTAAGCTCCTTAATATTTTATTAAGTGACCAAGAAAAAGAACCTTCTCTGTTATGACTCCCTCCCTATGAAACATCATCCTTGAAGAGATAAGATTGGCCCCTAATTTGACACTCTTTTGCAAGGCCCTGAATATATGGTTTTTCCCAGAATAATATGAAACCTACCAAGTAAGTGGCTGATCTGATTGTTGTTGCTGGTTGATTATTGGTTTTTGTAGAACTGGGGCTTTATATTTTGTAAACCACCCAAAGTAACTGAGAATGAGTTCGATAATGTGATGACTCGGGATGTGGCACAAAGGCAACACAGTCAAACAAGCAATAAGAGTCCCTTTATTATCTCCAACTTTGCCCCCAATGTCCAGGTTACCTTCGCTGGAGAAAAAATCTCCCAGGAACAGCCTTTAGCTGGAGAAAATTCAGTCCAAAACTAAGTACATACAAACTATAAGTAAAAATCCAAACAAACCAAGCTAAAGTAATTAACTTGACAGGGCAGGAGAAGGATTTTCAGACTTGAAAATACGACAAAACTGACATAGTTGGGAAGATGCCAGGAACACAGATAAGCCTCAAGAATACCAGAAAAATTCACGATTTGCTCCCAACAGTTTGCTATGCGCAGCTTCCCTTTTTAAACACTGTGTTCCCAGCTGCAGCTAATGAAGGGATTCAGGGCCCTTTCCTCCCCCGTAAGCCATGCAACTCATGTTGCTCCCTTCTCCGTACCTCCCTGTGTGCCCTAGGATGAAGAGACCCAGGGTGGGCCTGGGTCTTCCTCTGAATTCCCTCTCCCTTGCTCTGCCCAGCTAGACTCTCCCCTGCTCTGCCCAGTCGGACTTTGCCTTTCCCCAGTTTCTTCCACAGCCAATGGAGCCACACTCCCATTTCCTGTCAGCTGTTCAGCCTCCCCCTCCAAATCAGATTCCAATAGGGGCATGACAGGTAGCAATGTAAATTCTCTAAATAAATAAATCTGTGTATTCCCCAGGACTTGATGCCATCATGGCCTGACAAACCCTGTGGATATAATATACTTTGAACTAAGCAAAATGAAATAGTAGAATATAAGGTTTAGATCATATGATAAAACTATTATATGGAAGCAATTGTAAAGTATCAGAAAGAATGGAGAAAGCTAATCATATAAAATTATAAAGCAATTTTACAGTTTCTGAGAGACAGGTGTAACTAAACAGATGGGGTGAGAGAGAGACAGACAGACAGAGAGACAGACAGAGAGAGAGAGAGAGAGAGAGAACATGCAACGCCCAATGCTATTTGTCATTTTTATTAATGGCCTGGATGAAGTGATTAAAGGGATGATTATCAAATTTGCAGATGATTTATGTTGTGTCCAGCGCGGCAAGGAGACCAGGACTCAGTGACTTGGTTCAGCTCTTTTATTGGTCCCGAGAACGGCTCGGGTTCCGGGGGAAAAACAGTGGCTTTTTATTCCCAAGCTGCGGCGGCCGCAACCAATGGCACCACTTTGAATCTCCCGCGATTAGCTTCCACCAATCGCGGGAGATCCGCAGTGGGCCAATCAGAGCGGCTCACTCAACCAATCGGATCCCTGCGCGATTTGACCAATCACAGTGTGGCGTTTACAAGAATGCAAATGACCGTACAGAACACCCCTCCCCTCTTGGTTCAGTTCTACGTGACGTAGTCCCGTAAGTAGGCGGGGCTCCGTACTTGCCTACTGGACCTGCACAGGTTAGTTGTTGTTTGGCTCCCGGCCGGTTCGGTCGGGTTCTCTGTTGCTCTCGGCCTCGTTGATGGAACCGCCTGGAAGGTGTCGCCAGGCCTCTTGTCGCAGCTCCCTCCCGGTCTACCCGGGCTGGTTGAGCGGCGGTTTCCGCCGCTCCCGCCTAGTCTTTCTGGGCTGGTTGAGCTGGCCTGGCTGCTTCTTTCTGGTGAGGCTTCGAGCTGGCTGTCAGTCGGTAAGTGTTGCTGGTTTCTTTCTATTGGGTTTTGGTTCCCAAGGTATTTCCTCCCCTCTTGGCTTGTATTAAGGGGGTTGTCTGTGTTTGGTTGTGTGTCAGTTGTGTTTTCTGTGATTGTTCTCGATCTTAGTTGATCGATGTGGCGTTTCCAGGCTCATCCGTCGGTTGTTTGCAGCCGGTACGAGCGGGGACCTGTCAGTTGGGTTATGGTTGCTGATACCCACAGTGGGTCTCCGGTTAGGTTCTTTGCGTAGACGGCGTCACCTGGTGCAAAGGACCGGTGCTTGCTAGAGGAGTTTGGGGGTTTCTCCGGGTTGTATGTGGGGTGCAGCCTATCGAGTGGGGACCTTATTTTCCTCCCCATTAGTAGCTCTGCCGGGCTTTTGTTCGTTGTCGTGTTTATATTGGGTTATATGTTGTATGAAGAGCATTTTATTTATTTTTTCTTGGATTTCCCCATGTTCGATTTTGGATTTCCCCGTGTTCGATTTTTTGGATGGTTTTTTTTTGTAAATTGAACCATCCGTTCCGCCCTTTCGTTTGCCGCCGGATGTGCCGGAGCTGTCAGTGCGTGTCGTATGCCCCATTCCACTAGGAATTTTTCAAATTCTAGCGAGGTGAATTGGGGCCCGTTATCCGACACGATGACATCTGGGAGGCCGTGGGTTGCGAATAGCTTGCTAAGTTCCTTGGTCACGGCCTCCGTGGTGGTGGTTTTCATGTTGCTTACCTCCAACCAGTTGGAGGAAGCATCTACCGTTATAAGGAATGTATGTCCCTTAGTGGGCCCGGCAAAATCTATGTGGATCCTGGACCATGGTCCCCTGGGGGTTTCCCATTCTAGGATCGGTGCTGCGGGAGGGCTCGGTCTGGTTTGTTGGCAGTGTTCACATCTTGCCACCCGGGCCTCGATTTGCTTGTCCATCCCTGGCCACCAAGCGTAACTTCTGGCCAGGGCTTTCGTTCTAACTATGCCTGGGTGCCCCTTGTGTAACAACTCCAATACCTTCCCTTGTAGCTTTTCCGGAATAACAACCCTATCCCCCCAAAGTACACACCCTTTTTGTAGCGAGAGTTCTGTTTGCCAGTTCCAGAATGTCTTGAATGCTTCGTCGTCATCTTTTTCCGGCCACCCTTTTTCTACCCAATGTAACACCCACGCCAGATGTTTGTCTTTATTAGTTTCTCGGGCAATGTCTGATGCGGTTATGGGTAGATCAGGCAGAGTCTCCATGCTGAGGGTGGTCATCGTGGGTGCTGGGTCGGTGTCTAGGTCGGGTAACAGTGAGGGGCTCAAGGCGTCTGCGTGGGTGATAGTCTTACCGGGTCGGTGTGTGAGCCGGTAGCTGTAGGCGGCAAGGAATTCGGACCACCTTGTCATTCTGGCAGACAGGATGTTCGGGGTGGCCCAGTTCCTTGCCAGAATGCCCAGCAGCGGCTTGTGGTCTGTGATAATGATGAACGTGCGGCCGTAGAGGTACTCGTGGAACCTCTTCACTGCTGCGACGATGGCCAGGGCCTCCTTGTCCAGCTGGCTATAGTTCCTCTCTGGTTTGGTGAGTGTCCTCGAGAAGAAAGCGATGGGTGCTTCTCTTCCATCCGGGAGTGTGTGACTGAGGACGGCGCCGATGCCAAAGGGTGAGGCGTCGCATGTGACGGCAAGTGGTAGGTTCTCATTGTATTGGATGAGGATGGCATCTGAGGTGAGCAGGTCCTTGGTTTTCCTGAAGGTGGCTTCCTCCCGTTTTCCCCAAGTCCAGGTGGCCGCCTTGTCCAAAAGCCTATGCAACGGCTCTGCCGGGGTCGCCTTTTGGGGCAGGAAAACATTGTAAAAATTAAGCAGTCCCAGAAATGCCTGCAGTTCTGTTTTATTCCTGGGCGTGGGGGCCTCCTTAATGGCTCTGATTTTGTTTGCGGTTGAGTGGATGCCGTGCCGGTCTAGGAGGTATCCTAGGAAATCGACCCGCTCTGTGTAAAGCTGGCATTTCTCTCTCTTCACTTTTAGCCCGGTTTCCTTGAATTTTGTTAGCACCTCCCTTAGATGACCCTCTAGTTCTAGCTGGTTGGTTGCCGACACCAGCACGTCGTCGAAGTAGGGCGCCACCCCCTTAATTCCTTGCAAAAGCCCCCCCATGAGGCTCTGGAAAATTCCAGATGCCATGCTGACTCCAAACTGGAGTCGGTTCCAGCGAAACGCTCCCCGGTGGGTGACTATGGTTTGCGCCTCAGCAGTTTCTGCATCGACTGGCAGCTGTTGGTATGCTTGCACCAGGTCGAGCTTTGCAAAAACCTTGCCATGATGGGTGGTGGTCTCGCGGTGACTTGCTTCCGGTTGGGCCTCGGTCGCCCGTCCTGGGTCAGTGGTCATGGTGCAGTCTCCGGTGTCTGGTCTCCGCATGCGGTTCACCGATTTCTGGGTTGCCTCGGCTGCGGTGGCTTCAGCGATGGCGTCGGTGAGGGCAATGTCTCCT
This sequence comes from Hydrophis major, assembly GCA_033807585.1. NCBI lineage: Eukaryota > Metazoa > Chordata > Lepidosauria > Squamata > Elapidae > Hydrophis > Hydrophis major. Next base: position 178,143,283 of record CM066330.1, read on the forward strand.
TTGGCCATCAGTCAGCTCTGTAGGATTGGGTCTCGGAGCCTGAGTACGACGCGGTCCCGTAAGGCCTCATCCATGTCCGAGAACCCACACATGCCCCCTAGGCTTCGTAGCTCAGCCACAAAATCACTGATGCTCTCACCCAATCTCTGGTCCCGCCGGTAGAAATCGTGCTGCCTGATGAGGGTGGGCATGGCGGGGGCATAGTGGTTCTGGACCAATGGTTCGAGGTCGGCCCAGTCCATCTCCTTGATGTCCGCAGGTTTCGCTAGAGCTTTTGCCATCTTGAACACTGCGGGCCCGCAGTGTGTCAGGAAGATGGCTCTTTTCTTCGGCCCGGCGGCGTCCTTCATGTTGCTACATTCGAGGAACATGAGGAATCTGTCTGTGTATGATTCCCAGTCCTCGGTAGAGGGATTAAAGGGCGTGGGCGGTGCGATGCTGGCCATCTCGTCGGTCTCGCTTCCTCCAGACACGTGTTGGTGGGGGATTAGCCTTTGAATCACACCTTTGTCACCAGTGTTGTGTCCGGCACGGCAAGGAGACCAGGACTCAGTGACTTGGTTCAGCTCTTTTATTGGTCCCAAGAACGGCTCGGGTTCCGGGGGAAAAACAGTGGCTTTTTATTCCCAAGCCGCAGCGGCCGTGACCAATGGCACTGCTTTGAATCTCCCACAATTAGTTTCCACCAATTGCGGGAGATCCGCAACGGGTCAATCAGAGCGGCTCGCTCGACCAATTGGATCTCTGCGCGCTTTGACCAATCACAGCGCGGCATTTACAAGAATGCAAATGACCGTACAGAACAATTTAAACATAGGAGGAGTGGCTAGTGTTTTAGAAGAGAAAGACAAGATTCAGAAAGATCTAGATAGGCTTGAACAGTGGACATGTCATTTATCAGAGAGATATATGAAACCTTGCACCTGGGCAGAAAAACATGAAGGAAACAAATATTAGACAGGGGAGATCTGGCTATACAGAAGTACAGGTGAAAAAAATTGAGTGTTCTAATAAACCACAAGTTGAACATAAGACAGCGGTATGATGCAGCTGCTAAAAAGTAGGTGCTATTTTGGGATCTATTAACTGTATTAACAGGCACATAGAATCCAAATCACAGGAAATACACTTGTCACAGAACATTGATCCACATATTATTATTCTGCCATGGCCAATCCCCACTTGGAATATTGCAACTTAAAAAGGACACTGACAAACTGGAATAAGAGAGCCAGTTCGGTCTAGTGGTTAAGATGCTGGTCTAGGAGCCTTGGGTTCCAGTCCTGCTTTGGGCATGAAAGCTGTCTGGGTGACTTTGGGCAAGTCACTCTCAACCCAACCCACCTCACATTTTGTTGTAGGAAAAACAGGAGGAGGAAGGAGTATTAAATATGTTTGCCGTTATGAGTTGTTTATAAACAATAAAGGCAGAATAAAAATCAAGTAATAATTGTCAAATCCAGTTTAAACATTTGACTGTGCAACCAACCACCACAATAAGTTCAGAGGAAAGACTATTTTAATATTTGAAGAAGATTGGAAAAAAACATTCTATCAAGAATTATTTTTCAGACTATTATAAAATTTGGAATCTATTTTATGAATGGTTGGATAGAAGAATAAAGAATTGAATTATATAATAATTCAATTATATAAGTATAGTATAACATATTGTTACTGATAAATAGATGAGTTAGATAGAGTAAGAAAATGAACTTGAATTATATTATTGAAAGTTAAGGACTTAAAAGTTAAGGATAATAGAATAAGTGACAAATGTGATATAAAATATTGATAAGAACAATTATAAATATATATATATATAAGTTAAATATGTATGATATTATTTGTGCACGAGTATGTACTCAACTGGCATACTGTGGAACAGAAGGTTTTATGTTTGTTTTTGTTGTTGTGATAAAAATAAAAAACTTTTATTAAAAAAAAAGAATGATTTTTAAAACCATATATTTAGGCTACAAAAGAGCAAATTGAGAGGCAATATAATACATAATTATCTAAAAGGTTTGGAGAAGTAAAAGGAAGGAGTAAAATGTGCCTGTCCTTTGCTAGTACTTGTTAATAGCCACTGTTAGTGGTTTTCCTGAAGAATTATGGGGCTAAATGCAACCTGAAGTTCAGATAATCCAGCATGATATACCAGTCATGCAATCCTAGGTGCATTTTCTCCATATCATCTTTCTTCATGCATATATTCAGTAATTAATTATATAACACAAGTCATATAACCATATTGTAGCTTCTGACCCTAACAAAATGCAGGAAAAAAATTATCTTGTCAAAGGCATCCATAAAAAGGAATAGGTTTATGTAATGCAGCCAGATGGCTTAAGCAAATGACTCACCTCCCAGAATCCCAGGAAAGTTTCTGTTAAACCAGCTATGAGTCATATACTATGCTAGGGAGAAAGTGACCTCCCTCCCATGCAAATACTATTCTGCCTTTCCAGCAGGGAATGGTTTCCTGGAGATCCCCCAAAAAGAGCTAGGTTGATTACTATATTCAATACCCCATTAGAAAAGTAGCACCTGGTTGACTCTGATTGAAAAGCTAAACATTGTCAGACTTGGTTAACTTTTGAAGGAGTGACAAAAATGGAATTCCAAGCCTATAAACTAAGAAAATATATCTGAGGCTGGTAAAACTGAGAAAAGATCCTTGCTAATCTTCTGTATTGTTGCCAGGAAAAACTATAAGAAAAAGTTGAGCATTTACCTTTAAGATTACCATCGAGTTTGTACCATTATAGATGGGAGGGTGAGTATGCTGCATAGGAATCCTTGTCAAAAAAAATCACAAGGGAAAAATGAGCCTTATCGATGAAAGCATATGTGCAAAGAAAAGGGAGATGAAGTTGCCACCATCAGCTTTTCTCTAAATATGCCATGATTTTGTACAGGCAGAAAGGATTCAAAATCTGGGAAGGAATCTTCTGAAGCACACCCCTGGCAACCAAAATGGTACAGCTCCAGAAAAGAACTGCCATTTGATTTGGCTGCCAGTACTAACTCTTTAAAATATTATGCCAGGGAGAGATATCGTGCCTGAGAGAGAAAAAGATAGAATCGTGGTGCAATTCTGCTCAAATGGGCAGTAAAGCTATCCAGCTATCCAGCAATCTGTCTCAGCTTCCTCCAGACCAGCACTCTCCTGAGATACAGTCCCAATACATTTGAGGGCACGACATTGGATAGCTATCCGATCAGAAAATCATTTGCCCTTCACTTACCTATATTCAAATCATCATCATCCGCAGAGATAGATTTTCTTCACTCATACTTTCAAAATTATTTTTTTCCATCCCAAGCTAAGAATCGTTTTTTGGGGTGGGAGTATTTGACCATGACAAACAACTTGAAAATTTCCCCTTAGGTAAAAAAGAAGGGGGGGGAGAAATTGCTGGTAGATTCACACAGCAGATCATATTTGGGCCTTTTTGTTATTCTGAGGATTAATTTTCAGCTGGATAAAAGCTCTGCACAGAAAGAATCAGCAATTTGTTTGCAGATCCATCAGCATGCAGGAAAACAAACATCAAGGGCAAAATGCTAGAGTTCCTCATTAATTAAAGAGATTTTATAAAGACAGGCTGTCTCAACTGTATGGCACATTTTCCCACCTTCCTCTTCCACCTCACCCCCCAAAAAGAAACACACAGCTGGCTAAATATAGCATATCTCTGCATTGTCTTCAAGCTGCTATTGGCAGCCTTTAAATTAGCAGAATGACAGAGCTTTTATCAGGAAAATGAAGCTGGGGTTGAAATTGGCAGCTCCCTTCCCCTTTAAGGAATACGAGAAGATGGAGGCCTTGACTATCTTGATTAATACAATTTCTTTGTTTGCTAGAGGAATATTTAATTTTTATAAATAGGAAGCCTTACAGCAAAGGCCCAGATCTTCCTAACCAGATTGGGGAACAACCATCTAGCCTTCGGACTGTTATTTCACATCACTGAATATCTACATTCTGCTAAGCAGCCTTTCTTCACTTTTTTTTTGAGCAGCTGTTAATTTCAGAGCTGGATTAATGTAGGTTGCATTTTGATATAACCTATGATTTGGAATTAAGTATATGCTTTGTAAAGAGAAGATGTTCCATCTCAGAATAGCTCACCAATTCGATTATAAAAATGAACCAGACATAACACGTATTTAAAAACAGCAACCCTTAGCATTGCTATCATTTTTTGTTTTCTTTTAATGGGAAGAGAAGATCTTGCAGACTGGAGGCTGCTGTTACTGTTTAAACTTCAAGCCATCCAATTATTTTTGACTGGTAAGTAGTAAGATAGCATCAAAGTACACACAAACTCAGATTGAAGACATCTTCAGTAACAAAAATCATTTTTCATAGTTATGTAAAAATAGATAATAAATGGCACTAATTTGTCTTTCAAAATAGCAAATACAAAGATTTGGTAAGACACCATGCACAGCCTATTCTATGCTATATATTATATAACTGCATTTATTTCTAAAAAGGCTTGTTTTGCTTTCAAGATGTAGAATTCTAAAATGCCATTTTAAAAAAAGGTTACTCAGCAGAACAAACAACAAACACTATAATCCAGTAACTATATTCAGGCATTTATTTGTAACATCAGATATGTTCCCAACGAGAGGTTTTCCTTACCTTTATTTTCTGACTTTTTCATGCTCCCTTTCCTCTCCTTGCTGCAGTTCAGTTGTGGGGGGGGGGGGGAGAAAAACCCAGCTGATTTCTAAAATGCTGACTTTTGATTTGTCATTCACAGCCAGTCATAGGTCACAAAGGGCTGCATTTCTCCATCCAGGGTAGCAATGTGATGCTAATTTGTAGGGAACGATGCACAGTCCTGGGTTATAGTTTGTATTATAGAGAATCAGACGAAGAACGGTTGCAAGAAGACATAATATATTTAATAAAATCTGGCATGGAACAGGATCTGGAGTCAAAGATTTTCTCAGTTCATTTCAATAGATGCTGTTTCACTTGTTCATTTAAGAAGAAAATGATAATTGGCTCATTTAGTTAATCTCAACAAGAACATCAGATAAAGGAAAAGGAGCCCTAAGGCTTTGCTGTGCCAAAATTGATCAAATTCTCACTTATGCTGAGTTGTGATTCAGAAACCATGGTGCTATTTTCAGTCATTTTCTCCTAAAACTATTCCAAAACTAATTAAAATGTATCTGGGCCTAAAAAATAACCAGCATGTTTAGCAACAACATGAAAGTATAGCCTAGCACAGGAAAAAAAGTTACATTTGCTATGCATCTTCCTAAGTCAGTAAAAAAATAGAGAATTTTATAAGCATTAAAGTGTTACAGTATTGTTGCTTATGGTAGGAAGAGCATACAATTATTTCTAGAGAATTCTCTTCCTTATTATATGTGGGTACCCTCAATAAAGTATTGATAATTTGATAAATGCTACAAAATGAAAGGTTATTTTACATGATGAAGAAATAAAATTCTTTCAGCTCTATTTTTTTTTAAGAAAAAAAATTGCAGATATGTAGCAATACATTTGAAGTTCTGCAGAGATAAAGTCAATTCTATTTGATTATAGAGAGTTTCTAAGGTAAATTTGGGTCCTTTCAGCTTTCGAAAAGACCACATCGTTGATTAGATGAATATTCTCTTGTCATTCACATACTTTCACATCTTTGTCATTCACAGGTAGTCCTCAACTTACAACCACAATTGAGGCTCCAAATTTATGTTGCTGGGTAAAACACTTAAGTGAATTTTGTCTCATTTTACAACCTTTCTTACCACAGTTAAGTGAATCACTGCAGTTGTTAAATTAGTAACACAATTGTTAAATGAATCTGATTTCCCCATTCACTTTGATCACATGACACTGCAACTGTCATAAGCATGAGCCAAGTTACCAAGCATCTGAATTTTGATCGCTTGACAATCATAAATCAGAACAGTCATAAATCACTTTTTCCACTACTGTTATAAATTCAAACGGTCATTAAATGAACTGTGGTTAAGTCAAGGACTACCTGTATTAGGGAATGTGTCTATTACAGTTTTAAAATTTTTCTAGTAGAAAAATGTAAAAAAGTATTGGAGACTGATTCAGACATGGGTGGAACAAATGGTGGGAGAGTGTATTCCATTTAAGCGGAATATTTTCTCCTAGGAATAATATCAGAAGGATTTAGGAAGGATTTAATTTTATCTAATAGTGCATGTGTTGACTGCGGCTAGAATAATACATGCACAATACTGGAAGAATGAAAGCATACTGCCAGAAACAGAGATAAGGAAAATTATGACCTGTGTAGAATCAGATTGGTTAATTCTAGAATTAAAAAACAAGGGAGAATTTGAGTACTATGAAATGTGGAATAAATTCTATCAATGGTTGCATAGAAGAAGGCAATATAAATAGCTACATCGGAAGATAAGTAGCTATGATGATTAGAATAATTAGTAAACAATGTATCAAACAAGGAGATTGTAAATGATGAAGTAAAATGTATAACAATTGTAATGCCAGATCGGCTACACTGTGTTGTATTCTTATAATTAAAAGAAAAAAGAAAGAAAAATGTAGCTGGTGTTAAGTGCTGGTTTGTTTCTGTCTATTAACACAATTTCCAAAATTAAAAACAATCTTTCTTTCCATTTTATTCCAGAGAGAAATGGTGATATTCACTCTTCCTCAGACTTTCAGACAGTCATGTAAAGGTTAGATAAGCCTCCTGCAGGAGAAAATTTTAGCAAATTTGATGCCATGACACATGCCTTGTCAGATGGTCACAAATATTACCTTGGCTGTAATTCTCCTAGCTAGATTTATGCTTTTTTTCCTGGCTTTACCCTCCTTGACCCTTGACCTTTTAGTTGTGTCATGCATATTTTTATAATTTCAAGGGCTCTTAGGGAGGACATCTGATATCCAAGGCTTCATGAAGACATCTAAAATGTATTGTGTTAAAATGATTCTTGAAAAATTAATCTTTTATCCTTATAAATTCAATATTGTCAAGGGCAGATTTAATCCAACTTTTCAAACACAGTATATTGGTTTCCTTTTTTCCCCCTTCCTTTTTCTGCATTTGTGACTTGAGATAAATGTAAGTGTAATAGGCGGATGCATCATTCAAAGTACCATTCTCAAAATTGTTTTGATTTCAGAGGTCTGTAATGGTTCTGAGTCCTTTCATATTTAATTCCTCCTGTACAATCATGTAAACCAGGGGTCCCCAAACTTGGAAACTTTCAGACTCCCAGAATTCTCCAGCCAGTAAATATTTAACTGAAAAATCTATTTTCCTTTTTTAGTATGTACATCATACACTAAGAATCCAATTATCCGCTGCTATTTTAAGCCATTAGTGGATCCATACTGACTTATTATGTACAAGTGTAATTAAGTGTAATTATCAGAAAAGTGAAGTGAAGCATTCCAGCAGAGGTCCAATTCTGAATTTGGCAAGCCATTGCCTAGCATGATTTGTCCTTGTTCATCTTTGCATGCAGCAGATGTATTTATTTTTCAGGTTCTTTTTCTTTTCACAAAGAACTACATCCAAGGAACAAAACGATATTTGTTTAGAACTGAGGTATCTTTCTTGGCCACTTCTCCAGTACATTGGGATGGATCGAGTGACTTAAACAATATTTGCAAACTACTTCTGCTGACAGCCAGCTGCCTGTAATTTGGCAGATTGTATCCCACCATGCTCAAGGTTGACTTAAGCCTTCCATCCTTCTCAGGTGGGTAAAATGAAGATCCAGATTGTTGGGGGCAATATTCTGACTCTGTAAGCTGCTTTACAGAGGGCCGTAAAGCACTATAAAGCAGTATATGTCTAAGTACTATTGCTATTGCTAGAAGCAAATGTTGCTTGCTGTAATCACTTGTTCTTCTTTAGATCATTGGCTAATGTAAGAAGGGTGAGGATTTGTGTGAATGTGTTGGAGTCAGTGTTGACTCTGGCAACTGTCTGGACAAGAACCTGCAGTTTTCTTGGTGATATTTTGGAAGGGGTTTGCCATTGCTTGCTTCTTAGAGTTGACAAAGGAAGACTGGCCTCAAATAATGTAATTGGCTTTCTATCTAAGGCAGGAGTCAGCAACCTTAAACACTCAAAGAGCCACAAAGGTCCTAACCAGAAGCCCCCCATTCAATTCTGGAGCCGACTGGAAATCCAGTTCCTCCATCAGAGTCTCCTCCTTTTCCTCTGCGGCGTCCCTTTTCCTCTATCTGTCCTAACCCAAAGCCCTATCAACTGCGCAGGGAGCTGCAGCAGAGGGATGAAAGAGCCACATGTGGCTCCAGAGCTATGGGTTGCCGACCCCTGGTTTCTGGTTGGATGCCTTAATTCACTATATCAACTTAATACCATGCCATTTATGACTTTTATTGTTATACAAGCAGGATGAACTGTGTAAGGATGCAGACTTCAACAACAGTATGTTCTAGACTCAGCTTAATCTTCTACTATATTAAATATTTTGAAAACCAGACCTGCTTTTAATTATATAGCCAGGGACAAGCAATCATTCTGCAATATAGCAGTCTACACATGTAGAGTTTGAGAGCATGCCTTATGCTCATATAAAATGGCTGACATGGTGGAGGAGACAGGACAAAACACATATTGATCAGAAGCAAAGTAACAAGTTTGCTTCCTGATGTCCCTCCAAGGAATCTGAAAATCTTTATTTCTCCAGTTTACTTTTGTTTTTGTTTTTTTAGGGCAGAAAGTCACACTTCTAGAGATCAGGTATTGGTTAACAGCTTCCCATCATTCTTGTTTTCTAGGAATAACCAGGAGGTTAATATAATGTCAAGAGGCATTCTTATAAACACACACAGTGTTAGAGGTGAAGCACACCAAATTTCCATTTATTTTTTAGTTAGAAGTAGTGAATTAAAATTGAAACTAAGTCAGGGCAAAACTGGCCAATTGTCAAACAAAAGTTTGCAGGTATAATCTATGCATACAGGAATCACAATGCCGGTTTTTATTACACTCATCTATCCACATAATAGGAGTGTGTTGGCCTAGCACTTAAGATACTGGGCTTGTCGACTGGAAGGTTGGTAGTTCAAGACCCAAATACTGCCTGATGGGGTGAGCTCCCATTCCTGTCCCAGCTCCTGCCAAGCTAACAATTCGAAAGAATGCAAATGCAAGTAAATAGGTACCACTCAGCACTCAGGTGGGAAAGTAATAGTGTTCTGTGCACCTCGGCATATAGTCAAGTTGGCCACAAGACCCACGGAAGCATCTTTGGACAAAGCTGGCTTCCTTAGCTAGAAAAAAGGAGATGAGCACTGCCTCCTAGAGTCAGACACAACTAGACAGGTGAAAACTTTACCTTATCTACACAATACACACTTCTCACAGCATGGACTAAATTAAAGATAATTTATTAACATACAACAAGTGCTCATACAGTGACTACATAGAGCATTTGGAGGGAGGGGATAGAACGCTATGCAATACAGAACTAAACTGCATCTCCCATGAAGTTATTCTAGACAAAAATTGTTTACAACATTTGTCTAACCAAAGAATACCTAGGTTCCAATATGATCTCATTATAGTCATTATAACAATTGCTGAGTTTAGAAAACACATCTGATTCACAGTAAGGTGCTGACATTGTGAGGTGAAAATGATGGTAAATTACAAGACATAATAATTTGGGGGAAAGATATCACAAAAAGTCAGTAGCAACTGAATATTCCACATATGGAATGAATGTGTACAATTCAGGGCACCAAGCAGGTATTTTAATATTGTAACATATTTGATGTTTAATTATATATACTGAAGATTCATAAAGCAATATAATGTGTTCGTAGATTACCCCTTTGCCATAAATATGAATTTTGGAATGGCTTGATTCCTGTAACTTTTACATGTCAACATTCTAAGACTTATAAACTAGAGCCAGAAGACTGCTTCTGTTCCCCAATATCTAAGTGTAAATATTCTCCTTCAAGGGAAGGTTAACAGTGGATGACTTGATGGGATATCCATGTACTTTGCTTGGAAGATAGATGTTTACTATTGCCTTCTTTCAGCAGGCTTTTTCAACTTCCCAAACTAGCCTACAGCCGTATCATAGTCATCTCTTATCCAACCATTAAACAGGTTAGATTCTAGTTAGCTTTTCAAAATTAACAAAGGTCAGTTATATGATGTCACAGCATCCAGTGATATATGTACTAGATTCCCCTATTTCATTCTTCCAAATGAAACTTATTTTATCACTTTGTTAAGTCTTTTTGAAAGATTTTTTTTCAAGTTAGATATATAGAATCGGTTCAAATTAATAATTCACCTAAGATCAGAACTCTGTCCATCCTTTCTTCAGAAAATCACAAATCCCTGTGGCATTATCTGCTATTTTCACTATGTGCTTGGAGCACAGAAAAAAAATGTGCATACCCAGCCTTCCATTTAAGGTCCATGCTCACAATTGACTAACACTAATTAAAACACCACAGAGAAAAAAATTTGGGGCAGAGTAGAAAGCTAAACCAAATGCTTGCTTGGGGCTAAGATATGTGAATTCACCCATTGTGACTTAGGGTTGGTTACATTTGAACTAGGCTATTATGGCTTGATTTAGTGCAATGTATAAACCCATCATGGAAACCAGTGAAGAGAACTTTCTCCAGAAAGAGTCTCTGAAATCTACACTTTGGAAACCAGAGAGGATTTTAGCATTTCTCCCTTGGTTACATTAGACCTTGAGCAGGAGTAGGTTAGGAGGAAATGAACCTTCCTTCTACAGTGAAAAGCTACAACAAGCATTATCTTGTTTATTATTGTATTGATTTGATTTCTATTGCTGCCCATCTTACCAAATGAATCTGAGTGATGTGCATCATAATATACATAAAATAATGTTCTTATTGTGCCAAAGTTTTGTTATCTCCAAAAGAGTTAAGATATACATAATATTTAACAGAGTTTCATCTCCCTCTTGCATATGTGGCTTACATTGAAGTTTCTAAACTTTATAAAACTGCAACAAGGGTGATGCTTTGGATTCCACTTACTGATAGCATCAAGGAAATAAATAACTCCCTGAAATAACTCCCTGAAGCGAGAGTTAATAGAATTTGGTGGAAATGACTCAAGGTCTTTTTTTAAAATGCCAAAATACCTTTGAAAAGTTATATTTCCAAATATATACTGTGAAGCATAATTTGTTTTCTTAAGAAGTTCAAAAAACCAGTCATGCTAAAAATACAGTAGATGAGTTGCACCTACATATATGGAATCTTCAATTAATAAATTGTCAGAAACATTGAAGCACTCAGATCAACCAATTTGTAAACTAGTCCAAATGGCATTCTATGTTTCATTACAAAATAAAAAGCCTGGGTTGGTTTCAGATATGCTCACTTCCATAACAGCATGACAGCAACCATTGCTTCATATAAATGCTTATACATCATTAAAAAAATAAGAGTAAATGGCAATGCAGCATAGCATAAAAAGGCAATGTTTTTAAAGGTTCAAGATATAAAACAGGTAAAAATTCAACAGTATGCTTGAAAGTTAAATGGCAGTAATAAATGAAAGTAGGTGGTTGCAGTGATATGTTGAAATAGCTATCAACCAAAAGCAAGACTTTGCTTTTCAAGTAAATCATACTACAAGTTTGAGATATACAGGACTAGTGTGGATTTCATGCACACTGTGCAATGAGCACAAGCTTCATAATTTAAGTTTGAGAATACTCTACTGTGATGCAATGACTCTTAACATTTGGGCTTCTACCTCAATTGCTCTGTGAAAACAACGAATGCAACAGTGAGTAACTAACTTGCATTTGCACACTCACACATAAGTAATTGCTAGAGTACTTCTTTAAATCAAATTATATTAACAAGTAACAAAATAGTGTATTAGTAATAATATCTGTGTGTAAAGTTTTAAAGGGCAAATGGACAATACCATGTGTAACAATTTATGAGATCCACAGAACTTAAGAAAACTTGCTCCTGGCACGGCATATATAGGACGGCAGCTTGGTTCTCCCTCTTAATGCTTTGTGTAAAAATAAATTTCTTACAAAAATGAAAAGCAATTTCTTTCTATTGTCTTATATAATGTAGAAATGTATGTTCTCTAAAATGAATAGCATATCACTACAAGGCCAATATGAAGACCTTCATAGGAAAATCCTATCAGATTTAAGCTCAAAAATCTGCATTACTACTAGAAGGCAGCTAGGAGTTGTAATTTTTCTTCATCTGCTGATATCTAGTGATCATGCAGTTCAGGGGTGTCAAACTCAAGGCCCCCAAGCTGGATCTAGCCCACAGAGTGCTTAGATCTGGCCCACAGGGCCTCCCTGAAAGGACCAGCCTGCGGTGCCTCTGCCAGTAAATATGCCACTCAGGACCTGTTTTTCACCACAACAGCCTCCGCAACAGCCCCATTTTCACTGGCAGAGGAAAAATGTTTCCCCTTTTGCATTTGAGCATGAAAGAAGGGACAGGAAAGGAGAAAGGGAAAGAAGAAAAACAAAGAAGGAAAGAAGGGAAGGAAGAAAAAAGGAGACTGAAGAGGGAAGGAAAAAGAAGGGAAGGTGGGAGGAAGGAGATAGATTATGAGAGTGAGGGAGAGTGTGAGGGCACTTGGCCACCACAGGTGCCCCCGATATGAGTGACATCAAGCGGACCATGCCCACCCTGCCACGTCCCACCCGAGGTCAAACACAACGGATGTGCCCCTCAATTACATCCCTGATGTAATTATTGCAACCAAGCTCTAGTAGACCTATTAAAAGTAGATCTAGTAGACCTATCAAAGTAGGTCTAGTAGACCTATCACTGACATAGATGGAACAAGTTTCCTAATCATGGAAGATGGGTATGTGTACTTAAAAATATGCTTATATAATTTAATTCAGATCATCTCCCTAAACCTGTAAAGCTATTGAAAAATTAACTGTATAGTAGCATATCTTCCTACATAAAATTTACTACACAGTTCATTTCAAAATTTATGCAGCAAGGTTAAATAACTGAACAAAGCTCTTGAACTCTTAATAATAGTTAACAGTTTGAAATGTACTATACTAAAACTGGGGCTTTGCCAATTCAATTTTGAAAATATTAATTGCAATTACCATTTCTTTCCCAAGTATCAACTTATCTATAATGTGTGTTTGTAGGAATGCAGAAAAAGGGCATTAAGCTCCAACAATTAAACTTTTGTTCTATTTCATTATATGTGGAAGTTTCTATTCTGTCAAAAAGCATAATTTTGATATCAAAAGCATCAAGAGAAAATAACAATTCCATAAAAGGATAATTTATTCAAATGCATTTCCACCTCACCTCATCCCTTTTCTACAGCATAAAATAAGGCAACTCATGACAATTTAGCAAAGTTATGCTGTTTTTACATTTCCTATAGACTTTTTAAGGACAATCCTCCCGAGGACTTAGCATGGGCCAACAAGGACCATCAGCACCATTATCAAAAAATAATGTTGAATCCTACAAAATCTGTAGAGATACCTACAGCAGAGCCCCAGTTTTCTCATATTCATTGCAATATAGAAATTGATCCTTTGAGAAAAGATAAGTTTGAACAAACACACCAAAAGTTAAATAAAACTATTCAATTGTTAGATTTAAAATCGGGTGGCAGGAATTTGGTCAATACTCACATTAACTGCACTATTGCAGCATATAAACTCAACAACATTGTAAAAGCAGAGTGAATATTAAGGAGTAGGTTTACAGTAGATGGATCTGTTTTTATTCATTCAAAGTTTTCTCTTACCTGCAGGCTCAGTCTGATGAAGCAATTAGCAAGGAAATGAAGGGGATACTGGAAATATAGACAGTAAAGTCAGAAATCTCCCTTCTTGTCATTAAATTAATTCATAGTCTTGATATACATTTTTGCACATGTGATATGACCAAGCTTTAAGAGTTACCTGGACAATTCTAAAATGCAAGCATAGAACTGCAAATATATATTTCGCCATCTCTGCAGCAATAGATTTTTGCTACTTATTGCATTAACAACCGACTAGGTCTGACTTATGTTTGCCCACAAAATCATTTGCCTGGTTGATGGCTAATTGGGACAAATTTACAGGAACAAAAAAATTTGAGATATTGCACTTTTATTAGTGACTGTTTGTACTATATTATAAAATCAAAGTTTAAAAACTACTAACCATGTAGTGCAACTGTTCTCAGAACTAGAACAGGCCTCCTCTCTTCAACAATGAAAGGCCTAAAGCCACTCAAATTTAAAAGTCTAATTTTATTATACAGCAGCATTTTATAACAGATATTTATCTAAGGTTGTCTTCTTAGCAAACTGAGAGATTGAATTCACCATGATTCTTCTCAGTTTTTTAAGTACTCAAAACATACATTATTTGACCTGCATAATGCATGTATTTTCTACAATGCTTACCGCATTGAATATACACCTAGAATACCGTGTGTTTCCATTTAAATGGAGTGTTAGATTAAGGACCCATGAAAATGCACACTGAATACAGAGAAGATCTAAATGTAGCTGGAGAGACTGAGGAATGGATTCTACAGAACAACTCAGGTGTAACTGTCTCTGCATATCAATTACAATTACTTGAAGTCCGTGCACAAATATTTATATGCCAAGAAGTAGAATTCCATACAGAGTAATCATTGAAAGACGGAGTTCCACAACTATTCTCCAGTAGAATCAGAGAGAATAGCTACTCTTTTAAAAAAGAGCAGAGTAGAGATACAGCACATCATAAACAAGACCAAAATCAACAACATAAAATTCTTTTTCCCATTTTACAGATGCTTAGTTAGCTTCTTCTGCTTGGATTGGAGGAATCTTGTTGGACACCAAAGTATAAACATAAGGCCAGATTTTGTTGGTCTCTGTTCCAGAGAATGAGTGAAGAATCCCTCTGTTTCTGAAATTGAGATTAGACATTTATGTTAGCAAATGAATAATTTTAAGAAAACCAGTATTGCAGGTTCTACTGTGTTCTTTAGTTAGTAAAAGCCAAAAGGATTAGGTAACAATACAAAACAGGACTGACAGTTTTATATTTGTCAGTGTGCATACCTTTACTGATAAGTACTTTTACTTATGACTTTAGGCAACTTATTCTGAATTCCAGGAATTGTAGATATCAATAGAATAACAATAAAATGGCTTATTGAAAGAACATTTATTTAATCACCAAGTTGCAATTTACTTTTCTAAATAAAACAGAAAAAGTAATATATGCATAAACATCTTTTTTATCAAACATATGTTTATACATATGTCAACCAAACATATGTTTATTTTAATATGTAGTAATTATAATATCTCTTTCCCCCTTATTTCATTGTCATATGCAGGATATATCTCCAGATCTAAGCCTAAGATCACATATCTCTCAAGATAATTTTAACAACCTGTCCCTTTCCTGCAGCTTGATGCTTACAGATTAAGAAACCATCAAAGAATGACTGATAGAATAACTGATAGAAAAGAAGAGAATAACTGATAGAAAAGAAGATGCATCAGCAAAAGATATCTCATCTCTTTTGACTCTATTGCATTTTTTAGCCTTCTCCATCATGTAACCAACTGAAAATATAGCAGTATCTTTATTCTGGTCAACAATCACCATAAAATAGCACTCAATGATAAAAGTACATGCAATCGCTTTGTGATAGAAATGCAGTCTTACACATGATGAGAAATATACAAACCAAAGGATAAAATCATGTTAAATTAGGTGCACTATGGGTTTATGTTATTAAACATTAACATACAAAACTGTTGAAAAAAGCAAAATAAAACCATTAAAAATAGTTAACCAAATGTAAAATCACTATTCACTAAAATCTGTAAGTAAAACTGCATTTAGTATTTATATTGTAACCTCACAATTGAATGTAAAAATCAAGTAATACATGGAAAGGAATGGTACCAAGAGCTAGGGTGGCAAAGTGTTTAGAATGCAGTATTGCAGGCTAACTCTGCTCACTGCAGGAGTTTGATGATGACTGGCTCAAAGTCAACTCAGCCTTCCATCCTCCCAAGGTTGTGTAAAATGAGGACCCAAATTGTTGGGGGCATTATTCTAACTCTGTAAACTGCTTAGAGAGGGCTGTAAAGCACTATGAAGTGGTACATAAGTATAAGTGCTATTGCTAATATCATTAAGAAGTTAAAAAATTAAAAATGACCAATAAACAGTATGAGCATAGTCTTTGTTGATCTGTGCTTTTGTCACACATGTTATCTCTGAATTCCTTATTGGAATTACTTACAGATGATGATGAACCAAGCACTTGAAGATTCAGAAATATTAATATATTAAACAAAATTGCAAAGAATTAGAATGCATCAATTTGTGAAGAACTCTAAATAAAATCTGACAACTGTTGTAAAGGAAGTGATACTGTCCCCCAGGAAAGATGCCTGTGCACTAATTTCTTCTTATTTACTAATTTATTGGTTCTATCATATTGGTCAACTTTGTTTTGCAATTAGTTTCATTTCAGCAGAGTTAGGATTATTATCTAAGTTTAACTGTTTAAATTATGAATAGTAATGATTTGAATAAATTCATAATTTTTTTATATTGGACAAGTAGTCATATCTCAAAGCTTATTTTGTTGTTTTTTATTTCTAACTTTTTTCAGTTAGTTTTGCTTAGATTTTTTTTTCTTTTATGATACATGCCATTTCCAACTTTACATATAACTTTTGTGTTTTAAATTGTAGTATTTTTACAAACCTAAAAAATAGGTAATTTAAAAGGACACTACAAACTAAACTATTAGTCCATGCTTCCTTCATCTTTTCAGATACTTAACTTGATCATGAAAAAAATATTGCATTATTTACACCATTTCAAAGTAGTAATACCTATATGGTAGGATTTGAGAATGGATACCTAGGATCAATCTCAATTTATCAGAAGGATGACTTACAAAACACATCCAGGCCAATTTTTATTCCACTTCTTGAAATTGTGGTAATACACATTATACTCTAAAGAGGGGACATGGGAGCATTAAATCCAGAAATTAAAAACGGCATTAATTGAATCTTTTATTTAAACACTTTGATTAGCATAAGACTACAATTTTAGAACTAATTGAAATATACTTGAATGATCAACTGCTAATGTTAATTTCGGTTATATTAATTATGTAAGTCTTTTAGCAACTGTTGAATACAAATTGTGTGTAATCATGATTAAGCCATTAGCTATATTCCCAGAGGTCTTTCAGGTTGTGAAAGAGATAACATGTTTGTAACTAAACAAAGAAAATAAAGGGCATTTCTAATAAGATACTGCAGAGTGGAAGCATTTTCATCTGGGCATACATTCACATGTCAATAGGTGTAGGAAAACAGAACAAAGGAAAAATATTACTCAGTAAAGTTTGTGTTATCCAAAACTATTTGTATTGTATCCCATGACTTTTAAATATAAAAAATAATTGTGTACTGCAATAGAAAATATTTCTTAAAACCTATCTAGTTTGTCATATTTTGCAATTCATGTAGAAACTAATAAACCATTCCAACTACTTTCATATGTATGTGTGTGTGTGTGTGTGTGAATTGAGGCCTTTGAACTATGGTGCTGGAGAAGACTCCTGCGAGTCCCTTGGACTGCAAGGCGATCAAATCGGTCAGTCCTAGAGGAGATCAACCCTGACTGCTCTTTAGAAGGCCAGATTCTGAAGGTGAAACTCAAATACTTTGGCCACCTAATGAGAAGGACTCACTGGGGAAGAGCCTAACACTGGGCACGTTTGAAAGCAAAAGAAGAAAGGGACGACAGAGAATGAGGTGGCTGGATGGGGTCACTGAAGCAGTCGGCGTGAGCTTAAATGGACTCCAGAAGATGGTAGAGGACAGGAAAGCCTGGAGGAACATTGTCCATGGGGTCGCAATGGGTCTTCACGACAAAGATCTACTGTCAGCCCTGGGACACATTTCGGGGCCGCGTGGATGACTCGCTTGGCGCTGATACCTACTTTGATGAGCCGGAAAGCCAGAAGGAACTCGCAAACGGCTGAGAGGCACTAATTCAGAGACTGTTCACGTTTCCCTTATTTGGCAGAAAGCGTTTCCCTTATTCGTCTGTTAGAATTAATCACTGGGTGTGGGGGAGGCAGGGTGGCTTTGGTGTGGGGTTAAAAGGTGATGGAGAGCACTAGGCAGGCAGTCCTAACTAAATTTGCATTACATGCTGGTCAGACCCTGCTGCTTTGCAAATAGGAGATAAACACTTCAAAGCAAAGCAAAGTGTGTTTGTGGTTATTCTCAGTTTATTGAAGCAGAACCTGACAACTGCAACAAATATATATTTGTGGTATGTCCACAACAGACAGAAACACAAGAGATTATTCTAACAGGAGAAACCATTTCTTTATATTTCCCCCCCCCCCCTTTTTTCTTCTTTAATTGAAGGTGTTGCTATTTATTTTTATTTCTTTTTCTCTCTGAACTTTTTAGTTTTATATTTTTCTTAGCTGATGTCAGTTTTTTATTTCTGTATCTGTAAAACTTTAATAAAATATTATTTAAAAAGCAAAAGATTATTGACACACTCCATGCCTTTTCTTGTATTGTTTTAAAAATGGCTTGTATGATATTTAGATTTCAACTCACTTGTACAATTCCATTACAGGCTTTGCAGCATCTTTGTATTTTCTTAGTCTAGCAGCAACAGCTTCGGGTTTATCATCTTCCCGTTGGATTAATGATTCACCAGTAATGTCATCAATACCCTGTTTAAAATATGGCGGGAATTACACTGTGTGGGAAACTTAAGTTTGAAAAACCTGCAAGTAGAAACATTTCTATCTCTTGACCAATGACCAGTCTCTCCATTGTCAAACAGTCTTGTTACATACATCTTAAGAGCTCACTCCCATTAGTCTTACTTCTCAAGGTAAAAAAGAAAAAAGACCCAAATCCTAATTTACACCATTCACAGGCTGCAATGTGATTAATAGCTCTTCTCCCCAGATCTGAAGGTCACAATTCCCTATATTTCTGACTGAAATTTTATCCCTTTTTTCTGCATTTGAGCCTATGGGGATCATGTATATAGATATTCTTGAACTTAAGTTTTGGAATCTCTTTTTAACTCTACCCAGTGCAAACTGTTTAGGAAATACATAGAGATTAAAACCCCTTCCAATGGTTGGAATTAATATTTGGTTGACTTTGTGTGGTTTGGGTAAAGACAGTCCTGGAGTAGCCTGCTAAAACCAACAGTGTAATCCAGAGATTGTCAAACTCAAGGTCCATGCGTCGGATCTGGCCTACACGGTGCTTAGATCTGGCCCACAGAGCCGTCCTGGAAACAGCAAAGGATCAGTCCACGGTGCCTCTGCCAGTGAAAACAGAACTTGGGAAGAACACAGGTGGCCCTCCCAAGCTCCGTTTTTGCTGGCAGAGGGTTGCAGGAGGCCATTGCAGCTGAAGATGGAGCTCAAGAGCCCACTTTCTCTGGCAGAGTGCTCGGGCCACCACAGGTGCCCGTGACATGAGTGATGTTGAGTTGGCCACACCCATCCTGGCCATGCCCTCTCCAGTCTTCCCAAGGGCCAAACACAACCCTGACGTGGGTCTCAATGGAACTGAGTTTGACATCCCTTGTGTAGTCCCATAAGATAAATCCAGTTAACCTGCTACCCATCAGCAGGCTGTGGCAGTTAGTACTTCCCCTAGAGTGCTGCTGAAGTCTCTTTTCTATTACCAAGATGATCTGTGTCTCTTGTGATCTAAGGATCTTTGATTAAAGACTGACTGTTTCTTTGCTTGTTTGTATAACAGAAATCAGCAGCATACTGCCAGATATCTTTAAGTAGTAGAGATTGACCTTGTTTAACTCACTGGCAACTCCATCACCAAATCACATGGTAGTTATATGAAACATTGGTGATCATTAAACAAATCATCCTTGTGTGTTAAGACATCATGCATCATGTGACCACAACTTGTGATTTTATAGTATTGCTGGCTAGTCCGTTAACTCTGCTTGTCATTAGCTGGATATGAAGCATAAAAATGGCAATCATGTGACTGTGGGATGCTGCAACAATTATAAATGCACACTGGTTACTAAGCATTCAAGTCATGATCATGTGACTGTGGGAATGCTATGATGGTCATAAGTGTGTGGACCTGTCATAAAATTATTTTTAAGTAACTTGCTAACTTCAAACAGTTGCTAAACAGAACAGTCATTAAGTAAAAGACTACATCTGTTATTTCAAAATAATTTCTAGTGACAGATGGACATTCAGCCGGCCATACTTATTCCTCCGCCCTTCCTTCCTCCCCTACTGTTTTTGTTCCTATCAGTGTGAGTCTATCTAGAAAATACACTGCATAGGATATTGAACTATCTGAATGTCCACCCTTCCTTTCATCAAATTCATTGTCTTACATGGATTTGAGGTGGATTGAATTCCATATTATATACTCTGCCACTTGCTGGGTGAATCCAACGAGCACTAAGTCGGTCTTTAAGGGTCTCAAATGGGATATTCAAACTTATCACTAGATCCAGTTCACATATCCTGTCAAGTGATTCAGCTTGACCCAATGTCCTTGGAAAACCTATATGAAAAAGTGAAATGAAAATAATAAATTGTGGAATGAGTTTGTAATGTTAACAAAAAATCTAGCCCTACTTTATGGCCTTAAAATAGTAATTCCAGTTATTTATTACCATGTACTGTATTTACAACGCTTATATATCACACACAAGGCTGCTCCAAAATGGCCACAGCATGAATGCACCCAATAAAACTTACAATAAAATATATAAAATAACAATTTGAAATGTAGTCAAAAGCACTGAACACAAAAAAGAATAATGGAGACTGGGCAATAGTTATGGAGGACCTAGATCAAGAGATAGCCTCAGTCTCCTTTAAGGGGAGTTCCTTTATGGAAGTAAGAAGGTATTAACAATCCCACGAATTCAAGTCATCACTTCTTCAATCATTTCTTGATAGCAGCCAGGATGAGTAAATTCCAAACTGTGTGTGGAAGAGAACAATCTAGATTGCACCCATTCTACTTCCTCAAAGTTCCCAAGGCAGAAAGATGGTCTAATTACCATAAAAGAATCAGTAGTCAGAAGTTCAATGAATCAAAGCAATTCTGACAGCAGGTGCTTTACAAATTGATCACAGTGGCCAAGCAGTTAAATATTTACAATGACACCTCCCTAAAAATAGTCGTGCTTTAGGCTCTTCGTTCTTCAGAGAAAGGGCAAAAATAATTTATGGTTCTGCATTCGATCAAGCAAATATGTTGCATTAATTCAAAGGCGGGAATCTTATACTGGCTTTTATTTTAAGTCGAATTTAGTAGCATGTTTTGAGTTCTAGAACATTCAAATATTTTACAGCATACACAGCCAGAAGCTTTGCCTTTTCCTATGTGTGTAAAATGTCCCATTCGTCTATGTATGCATAAAGAAGGCAACTGAAGGCAATTGAAAGAACCAAGACGGCAAGAAAATATGAAACAGAATAAACACTTATAAAAGCACAACACAGCTTTCTTTTTCTACCAGCATGTTTGACTCATTTATGCCTTTTCCTAAAACAGTAAGAATTACTACATAAGGGGAACGTGTATTAATCTCAATCATTCATAAGGGAACAGCACCTTCTTTCACAAAAACTCTGCAAGCCGTGTACATCGGTTCCCAGGGCCACAAGCCCACACTAGTTTCATTATATAGCAAGGTGGCAACATGGGAACATTTCCCATTCCATCAGATACTATATTTCACTGACGACAGAGTGATTCAAGCCAAGTGTTATTTTTAATGTTTTATTTTAATCTGCTTAAGATTTACACTTTTCATATGATTTTATCTGTTGTTTTGACTTCTGATTAGGAGCCACCAGAGTTGGTTGGAAGATGGGTGGATATATAAATGCTTTGAATAAAATAAATAAGTGTCCCAGATCTGTACTCTAATGTTAAAAAGGGGAAAGGCAACTATTAATTAACCATAAGCATGCACAAAATATATTCATGCTCAGAGCTTTCTCTCACTTATAAGCCACTTTAATAGGAGTATCAACTCATCAGCTGATATTAGTTTGAAACGGAGTCAAGAATCTACTCTTACTTGGATACAGTAGGACGTTGGTGCACTTACAGCCCCATAAAGCCCTCTTAGGAATGGGGTAAAGTCAACAGTAGTCTAAGGTTTAAGTTTTGGAGGTTTGGGAAAGAAACCACAGAGTCAGGTAGTGCATTCCGGGCATTGACAACTCTGTAATTGGTGTAGGTAGCCTGAGACAACAAAAGTTATCCAACTTATTCTTTTTTATTTAAAGTTGCTTCTATTCTATACATGGGCAAATACTACACTTCAAAAATAAATTTTTGAATATTTATTTATTCCATTTTTAAAGAATTTCTTTTACATAAAAAAATTAAATAAAATAAAAATAGAATCAGGATTCTGAAATCCATTTTGTCCAATTTTCCTACGGTAATTTGTTGAAGCTTCAAGTTATTTATAGTCAAATAAAGCTGTCTTGTCTTTTAAAAAAGAAAATGGGTGAGGTTTCTCCTTTTGAAATTCAACATGCAAGTTAGCCAAAGTGAGCTATCACTAACAATGCTAATAGCATAAAATGATTTCATTATAAGCAATGTATCTTGGCTCTGTTGTCTCCTCCCACCTACCAGTTGCTGCTTGTCATGCTCTAGGAACAGATGAAGGGTGCACTGTTTCATATTACAGAAGTCAAGATCAAGGAATCTGACAGCTTATAGTTGTCACATCCCCGAGCATTGGGGATAAACAAGATACTGTTATACCACTTCTGGATAGAAGAGAAGACAGCTAGCATGATTTAGTGGTTAAGATGTTAATCCAGGATGGTAGTTTTCAAAATGTGACAGTCCCCAAGACTCTTTCAGAGACTCCATAAAATAAAATATTTAAAAATTCCTCAGTTTTAATTTATAATACATTTTAATAGATATAGTCCACATAAACCGAAGCACTTTGGAGTCCTCAATCATCATCCACCACTAGGTCCTGAGAGTATAACGTTTAATCTTGGGAGCTAATTTCAGAATCACTGGTTTAGAAACAGGGAGTCTACTTTCAGCACTAAGAACTCACTGGATAAATTTGGGCTTGGTACTTTCTTTGAATCAAACCTATCCCATTAAGGGTTACAGAAATGGGGAAAATAGCACCCTTTCAAATTCTTAGAAGTTGAAAACGAATGTAACTAAATTAATTTAAAAGGTGAAGAAGCGAAAGGGTTGTGTTTTGCAAGCACAATTACAACTTCCACTTTGGGGGAAGATGTTGGAGAAGATTGAAGGTGACAACTGCAAAAGAGGTGAAAGAGGTGATTACTTAGTCTTTTCAATTCAGATCAGGTCCAAGCATAGGACGAAAACCACACTTCAAAATTCCAAATGAAGCTCCCTATCTAATATATGCTTTTAGAGAGAGTTTGTTGATGGTCTCCACCTGACAGAAATTTTAGAGAAGGCACTTGGAAACAAGCATTTTTGGAAGGGGGAGGATTGATATGGAATAGCTTATCCAAAGAGGCATAATTGGTATCTTCTCTGGTGTTTAGAAATCTGATAAAGACATAGGGTTTTTTTTAAAGGTTTCAGAAAAGGATGGTATTAGTGATATTATAACGCTTGCCCTAAAAACAGAAAAAGTTTGATATCTTTTTATTATAATCTATTGCATTATTCTGTTTTTGTCTTGTTATTTTTTACAACATTGTAAAATGTCCCTTAGAATAAATTTGACTGAGGCAAAACAGAAGCATACAAAAATATATATGGAACAGAATTTGTAAGTATATAATTATCTGCAGCAATAGATGAACAAATATTTGTCAAAAGCCAAACTATGTATCTTCTGTTCCTAGATGCTCTCAATATGTTTTTATTTGTCTATTTTATTACCAATTATTAAAAAGATTGGTTCAGTCTCATTCTGGTACAATGTAGTATCAATTTTTTTCATATTGGTACTACGTGATAGAGCATATATTTAACTGAAATGTTTAAAGGTTTCCAGAAAAAAAGATTTTTTGTTGTTGTAACCTTAAGAAAAAAAATAAAATAATCACTTACCATCTAGTAACCAAGGCTGAGTTTGCATTTTTTCCAGTTCTGTCATCATTAAACGTGTAATTACATGATCTGGTACCAAAAGACCCTTCTCGAGGTGCTGCTTTGCCAACAGACCAATATCTGTTTGTGGGTAAAAAAGCTTGTGAACATTTAACCAAGTTATTTCTAATGCTTTTTCTTCATTAAATGGGATTCATTCTCATTCATTTTCTCTCCCTCCCTGGGCCCCCCCACCTTGTTTCTGCTATAATACCAGTGTAGACAGAGAACCGCTTGGTAAGAAATGAGATATAAATTGCCTAAATTTGAAAGATTATGCAATTACTTCTGAACAATCACCTCTTCTTTTCCTCTAGAAAACTAAATGCCACAGATTAGGTATTTCAATAAACTGCGTATTGGCATTAATAACCAATACACTAATTGCTTCTCTGATTTTCATTACCAAAATGGGTGTTGGTGCTTACCTGACACGCCATTTCTCTTCGAGCTGCTCGGAGCATCCAGAGTGGGTGGTGCTTCAGTCTCTGCACTGGTAGGCTGAGCTTAATTTTGAGGAATGCTCCCACCTCCTCCATGTGACTCTTCCATAGCGTTCCCCAGTTTTGCGAAGACGAGAGGAAAAAAATTCGTGCTCTCATCCTAACTAGCTAAAGGTTCATTGGCCGAAACAAGACCCCACCAGACGGTGAAAGATTAGGTGGGGCTGGATGCTCCTCGCAGCTCAAAGAGAAATGGCATGAGAGGTAAGCACCAATGCCCATTCTCCTTAGAGCTGCTTGGAGCATCCAGAGTGGGACATACCAAAGCTGGGCCTGTCCTACGGGAGGGGCGCCGTCTGGTCTGTAGTCATGTCAGGTTCTCTAAAAACCTTCTGTAGAACCCTTCTGCCAAAGGAGGCCTCAGCAGAGGCATACATGTCAATCTTGTAGTGCCTGATAAAGGGTGACGGAGAGGCCCATGTCGCTGCTCAGCAGATCTCGTTTATTGGAGCCTGGGTAGCCCAGGCAGCTGAAGTTGCCGCACTCCTGGTGGAGTGAGCTGTGATACCCCTGGGTATCTGGAGGGCCTGTGACTGGTATGATCTGGCAATGGCCGCCCTAATTCAGCGGTCAATGGTGGTTGGTGGAACCTTGAACCCCTGTGTCTTGGGTTGATAGGAAATAAACAAGGCCTCTGACTTTCGAAAGGCCTCTGTGCGTTTGATGTAAACACGCAGGGCACACCTCACATCCAGAGTGTGCCATTGCCTCTCCTTTTCCTGTGATGGCCTGGAGCAAAAATTAGGGAGGATAAGTTCCTGAGCCCTGTGGAAAACCAAATTGACTTTGGGCAAAAAAGAAGGGTCGGGCCGGAGGACCACTCGATCAGTGTGAAATACACAAAGGTCTTTCCTGATGGATAGTGCAGCAATCTCTGATATTCTACGGGCTGATGAGATCACTACAAGGAAGACTACCTTGTATGATAGAAACTGAAGAGAAACCTCCCTTAAGGGTTCGAAAGGGGGTTTAGTGAGTGAGGTAAGGACCTTGTTAAGGTCCCAGGTTGGGTACTGGTGGAGAGTCGGAGGGTGTAAATTTGTGGCCCCCATCAGAAAAGCCCGAATATGGGGATGATGAGAAAGGGAACTGGCCTCCTTACAGGAGATGACCTGTAAGATAAGGCTGCAACCTGTCGTCTTAATGTATTAGGGGAAAGCCCCTTGCTGAGTCCCTCCTGCAGAAAGTCTAGAATTTGGGCAATGGAAGGGACAGCTGGGTCAATTTGAAGCTTGACACACCATTTACAGAAGATGGACCAAGTGGCGTCGTAGATTCTTATGGTTGAGGGCTGTCTGGCTGCTAGTATAGTGTCAATGACCCTGCTAGATAGGTTTTCTCTCTTCAAGTGGTCCCACTCAACCTCCAGATGGCTAGTTGGAGCCATTGGGGGTCCGGGTGGAGAAGAGGTCCTTGAGACAGGGAAATCCTGTCCGCTGGGAACCTCCAGGGAGGGGCCACTGATAGGCTGAGGAGGTCCGCAAACCAAGGACGTCTGGGCCAGTAAGGTGCTACAAGAAGCAGCTCCGCTTTATCGTGAAGTACTCTTTGTATGACCCTGGGCACCAGCGCCGGGGGGGGGGAATGCATAAAGTAGTCCTGTGGGCCACGGCAACGTAAGGCGTTGTGGTTCTCCACCCCCTGGGATGGGAATCTTGAATAGAACCTTGGAAGTTGGGTGTTGAGGGGGGAGGCAAACAGGTCTACTACTGGTTGGCTGAAGATGGATGCCGCTTCCCTGAACAGTGATGGGTGGAGGCGCCACTCTGACTGGTCTATGGTGGCCTTGCTCAACCAGTCTGCTTGGGTGTTTGATATTTTCGATATGTGATCTGCCCTGAGGGTAAGGAGGTGGGATTCCGCCCAACGGCAGAGGCGCTCGGCCTCCTTCATCAAGCGTAATGATTGTGTGCCCCCTTGTTTGTTGATGTGGGCTTTGGCCGTGATGTTGTCTGTGAGGATGAGGATGTGGTGGCCGCGTACCTGAGGGAGGAAGCTGTGGAGGGCCAGGTGGACAGTGTGAAGTTCCAGCCAGTTTATGTTGCATAGTTGCTCTGTCGCTGACCATCTGCCCTGTGATGTGAGGGACTGAACATGAGCGCCCCATCCAAACAGACTGGCGTCTGTGGTGACGGTGAGCCTTGGGGGCTCCTTGAGGAGGCAGCCCTTGTTGATGGATGATTTGCTCCACCAAAGAAGGGATATGAGACCTTTGGTGGGACCCTGACCTTGAGTTTTGAACTGCTTGATCCGGTTCTTTGGTACGGAAGCAGGAACCACTGGAGGGATCTGGAGTGTAAACAAGCCCAGGGAATAATGGAAATACATGAAATCATTTTTCCCAGTAATTGACATAGCTCCAGAAGGGAGACCCTCCTCAGACGCCTGATGGTTCTAACTGATTTCTGGATGCTGAGAAGCCTATCCGAAGATAGGAACACCTTCCCTTTCAGGTGTCAATCACCGTCCCCAGGTGGGTTATTCTGGTGGAAGGGGATAACTGGCTTTTCTTCCAATTGATAAGGAACCCATGTTCCTGGAGAGCGGCTAGAGTAACCTGAGCATCCCTCACTGCTTGATCTCTAGAGTGGGATAGGATGAGGATGTTGTCCAGGTAACAGTGGAGGTGCACCGGGAGGGTTCTGAGGTGGGCAGCTAGTGAGGCTAGGACCTTGGTAAAGGTTCTAGGAGTGGAGGCTAAAACAAATGGAAGTGCCACATATTGGAAGTGGAGGATATTGTAAC
The DNA here is from genome assembly GCA_033807585.1 of Hydrophis major. Taxonomy (NCBI): domain Eukaryota; kingdom Metazoa; phylum Chordata; class Lepidosauria; order Squamata; family Elapidae; genus Hydrophis; species Hydrophis major. The sequence goes on from CM066330.1 coordinate 178,170,722, forward strand.
AAAAACGTAGAAATTTGTAATGGGAAGGTCGGATTGCGATGTGAAGGTATGCTTCTGTTAGGTCAATGGATGACAACCAGTCCCCCTGTCTAGTTCCCAGTAGGATAGATTGCAATGTATGCATCTTAAACTTACGATAAACCAGATAGCGGTTAAGCCGCTTTAAGTCCAGAATCGCTCTCCATCCCCCAGAGTGTTTTGGGACTATGAACAAGTGGGATTAGAAGCCTTGCCCTCGTTGAGACTGAGGGACAGGTTGGATGGCCCTTATGTCAATAAGGTGTTGTATGGCTGAGTCCATGAGGCTGCGCTTAGTGCGGTTCTTGGAGAGGGGGCATGGCATGAAGAAATTGGGGGGGAGTGGCAGATTGAAATTTGAGGGCAAGGCCGAACCTTATGGTGTCGCTAACCCAGGCGTCAGAAGTAGAGGCATCCCACTGGTTGGCAAAAGCTTTAAGATGCCTGCCAATGGGAATTGGGTCATGTGGCCTATCTGGAGCACCGAAAAGGCTGGCTACCAGAACCCCGAAAGGGCCTTTTGTGGTTACCACCCCTTCTGTTTCTGTCAGAGGAGTCGGTTGGCCCGACCCAAAGGGAAGGGGCCTTTGATACCTGGAAGAGAAGGAGGCCTGGTAAAAGGGCCAAAAGGGAGATCTCTGAAAGGGCTGAAAGGGTCTGGGTTCTGATTTCCAGGTAAGGGATGGGAGAAATTTCTTCTTATTGCGACCTTCCACTAAGAGGGGATCCAAAGACGGTCCAAACAATTTGTTTCCCACAAGGAGAGCGGAAGTCAATTTAACTTTGTTCTTGAGGTCTGCCTGCCAATGCTTGAGCCAGAACAGACGGCGGGCAGTGACATGAGATGAAATAGCTCTGGTGGAAAATTTGACAGAGTGGAAGGTGGCATCTGCCGAAAACTCGGCTGCGGCCATAATCTTGGCTATGTCCTGATGGGCTCTGACATTGGAGACTGGGACATGCTGCTTGAGCTGGCGGACCCAGCAAATGGATGACTGGGTAAAGAAGGAGGCGGCCGTGGCTGATCTAATTGCCCAGGCATCCGACTGGTGGGCTCGACGCAAGGCCAGCTCAGCCCGCTTTTCCTCCAGCCTCAAGGCCTCCGGGGGGTCACTGAGGGTGGAGGAAGAGGCAAGACGCACGATAGGCTCATCAACCTCCAGAGTGCCCAATAAATTGGAGAATTCTGGGTCCAGGTTGAACCGTGGGCCGACGGGGCAGGAGGAGCCGCTGAAGAGGCCAACTGATTAACCACCAGGTCAGAGAAGATGGGAGGAGCTGGGATGATTTCGGTCTCCACTACGGGTTGTTTAAAAATGGAGTCCTCTTGACCTTCCGGAGCAAGAGGAGTGGAATCAGAAGAGGCCTGAGTATTTAGGCCCAAAATATTCCTAGCCTTAAAAAGGAGGGATTTGAATAATTGGGGCTTGAATAGCCCCACAAAGGCAGTTTGGTCGAGAGTGAGCCCCTCATCGTCGGACATCTCCGCTTCTAATGGGTCCACCTCAGAAAGGGGTTCGCTATATTGCAAGGACCCCAAGTCAAACTCCTCCTCTTCTTGCCTTATTAGATCTAAGTCCCCTTCCTCCTCCTCCTCCCTTACTGAAAGGAGAACTTCCCCCTGATGGGGTACCTGTTCCTGGAGCGGTTCCAATCTGGGCAGGGATCTTCCTGACTGAGATTCATACTCAGGGGCCATCGGATGGAGACCGGGCCTGGCTATCTGCTGGAGTCCTTCCGCAATCCCTTGGCGGATAGCCAACTCCATCCAGGATCTCAGTTGCTCTGGAACCTCCTGTATGAGTGGTTCCTCTTGGCGTAGACTTGGTTGTAGGGGTGAAGGTAGCTTCTGGTGCCCATCTAGCTGGTGTTCCAGGAGCCTGATGACCCTGAGAGGGTGAGCTGCGCCTGGATAAGGAGGAATAGACTAAAGGAGCGGGAAATTGAGTAGAGGTAGAGGGAGTGGAGGGTTGTAGGACTGGAGGCACTGAGCCTGACTGTCTGGTGCGTCTGTCAATTTCCTTGCCTTGTGGCATCTTAAGGAATCCCTCTGAGAGGCTTTGGAGGTTTCCTTAGCCTGTCTGCGCAGATGGTGGGTTTTGGATTTGGCCTTCAACGAAGGAGCCCTGGAAATATTGCCCTCTGCCATTTTAAAAGGTAATTGAATAATATAAGAATTAATGCGAGGCGGTTGGCACGCCTAGGGGTCAACCTCCAACAAGGCCGGGTGCCCTAAAGAAAAATACACGCCCCCCTGTTGAATATTTAAAAAAAATAAAAATAAAATGCAAACAAATGGGGGTTCAATCAGCTGAATGAATGCCAGAGGCCTGATAAGGTGGAGAAGTAGGCCTTCAGCAACTGCCTTCCCAGGCAGAACTGGGAGGGAGTGGTGCTGCAACTGTTGAGCCTGCTGAGAGCAGCTGTGGGATCAGCCAACAAGTAGAATTTAAAGAATTAGCCTCAGAAATGAGAGGCTGGATGACGGAAGGGAAAAAAGACTCTGAGCAGGCCTATGGGTCCTGTTCCTTGAGCGAATTCGCAGCGCAGCCTTTAAAGTTTAAAAAACAAAATGGTGCCTGAGCACGAGGCGGCACTCAAAACGGCAGCCGCCTGCAATGTGCTGACTTCAGGGCCTCTCAGCGGCTGAAAAATTGCTCCCCGGGGACCAGACAAGTTCCGAAGGAACAGGAGAGCCGAAAGGAAGAGAAAAAACACTCTTCTGACGACGAAAACAGCGTTCAGTGGGGGGGGGGGGTAAACAGAACAAAATAAACAGAAATGAAGCAAGCCGCTGTTAAAAGAAAACGAATACAAGCAAGCAGCAAGGCAAACAGCAGGGAAGTTTGGCTATGGGGGAGGGGGCTGCATGAAGGCACTGCTGGCCATCCCTTTTGCCACCCTCTGGGGTGGGAAAAAAACGCCTCCCTGGGGTAATTAGCAAACGGAAACCAAATGCGCAGGGCTAAGGAGGATAAAGAAAAAATACGACCTGAAATAGGAGCAAAGAAATAAAGCGGAATCAAACTTTCTTGGAACGGCCAAGGAGCTCTTTGAATTACTGCCTGTCTCGCACGAGGCTGAGCATAAACTGGGGAACACTATGGAAGAGTCACGTGGAGGAGGTGGAACATTCCTCAACATTAAGCTCAGCCTACCAGTGCAGAAACTGAAGCACCACCCACTCTGGATGCTCCGAGCAGCTCTAAGGAGAATTCCAGCTCCCAACAGTTACTGACAATAATTGAGTAGCATGAACTTTTACTTAATTATTTTAGGGGAAGGATCCATGGTGGAAGGAAATGAGGATTCATTCTTTGTGAAATGAAGATTTTGGGAAAACAATCTTTCTTATATAGTCATTTTATTAAGAATTACAGTATAATTGCAACAATAATAACTCATACAAAGTTTTTTTTAAAGTAATAGAAAAGAAATGGTAAAAAGCACAGAAAAAAGAGAAAGAAAAAAATAAAAACACAGTAAAGAAAAATAGCATATATAAAAAAGTGACTTCCCATTTTCATCTTCACAAGTATGAGCAATTTTAGTAACTTATGACCTTCTCTTAAAATGTAACACATGATTCATTCTTCCCTTAACCCATCTCTTATTTATTAATTTTTTTTATATAAAATCTCCCTCATTTCAGCAATCCAGCAAGGGACACCAGAGATAATATACTCTACCTTAATCAAATAAACAAACTTGAATTCCCCCTTTTTGCTAACAATCTTGCGCTTTACTTCCTTTAAATAATGTTTCATTTTTTTGTTCCTTCCAACAAAATTCTTCAAAACTTCAACAAATCCCTTTTAGAAATCCAGTACAGGAAAATTATCCAGGTCATTATCTTTGTTGTTTCTATATTCTTTTTAATTAATTAAGAATTAATTAAATTTAAGACACAAACTTTATATTGTGCATCCAGTGTAACATTTTTCCATATCATTCTTGTAGTCATTTTTAAATCCATTTTCAATGCAGTCTTGATCTTGTCAGGTAGAACTTGTTCCCCTTCAATAACACCTTTTAGTCTATCTACAGAGTCAGACACTATTAAAATTAACTTCTGGGACCACTCTTCAAAGACATTCAATATGTCCAATGTTAAATTATTTTGCTTCATTTTGTAATAAGTCATGTTTGAGTGTTTTTCTCTTTTAATTGTAATCTTTTTAGTTCCTTCTATCACCCACTTTTTAAAATCTTGAAAAATATAGAAGCATTTTCCTACAGAAAATATTCTTTATAAATAATTACAAAATCTTATTTCTCGATCCTTCGTCCATTTGTAACTTTCTAAAATGAAGTTTTAATCACAATTTTACTGTTCATTCAAAAAAATTAAGTTCTTAAACTTGAAATTAAAACTTCCTTCACTAAGGATGGAACGAAATTCACAGTTGATCCAAAATAGCTAAAAAGCAGTTAACAAGCAATTTGTGAAAGCAATTAGAAGGAACCACAGTTGGAGCAAGATAGCTACTTCCTGGTCTCTTGCAGTCACCTCTTGAGGAAGAGATGACTGGAGCACTTGTGGGTGATTTCAAGTCCCTTCCTTGTCCAGAGAGAAATTATAATGAGCCAGTCTATTTGTCTAGCTAATTTGGCTGCGGTTGTCAGCTCATTTTTTACATAGCCATTTTTAGGTAGCCATTTCTTCCTCAGAAGCCAAGAAGAGGAAGAATCTCAAGCATTGGGAGCATGTTTGTTTTATCAAATACTTTTTACCAGCACATTCATCCCAACTCCCCACAAATGCAAGTAGAATTACTGCTTTCCTTAGCACTAGGAAACAGATTACAGTAGGCCTTGTTTAGTGGCCATAATTATGACCTGCAACTTGGTCATTAACTGAACTGGTTGTTAAATGGAAAATCATATGACCATGACTGTGCTTACAATTTTGCTTCAGCTTTCCTTTGCTTTACAGCATCTAAAGCAGAGATCCTCAAACTTGGCAACTCTAAGACTTGTGGACTTTAACTCCCAGAATTCCTGAGGTAACATGACTGGAGGAGGAATTCTGGGAGTTGAAGTCCACAAGTCTTAAAGTTGCCAAGTTTGGGGATCCCTGATTTAAAAGATACGATCCCAACCATCTGAATAAACCCAAACAACTAAGGAAGGTTTCTGCAACTTGATGCAGGAGGAAGACAGCTAAAAGGGCCAATCTTATTGGGGTTTTTTTTTTCCTTATTGCTCTTCAGAATCCTTACCCTAAAGCTAGGATAATTAGCAAGAAGATAATTATATTTGCATTCACTGGAAAGGATAGGATTACAAGAGAGTAAAGCAAGTACACAATTGGGGATGCACATCAAAATGAATGTGATACCATCAGCTGCTTGCCTAGCAGGCTGGCACATGAGGGAGGCAAAAGGAAGTGTTTAGTAGGAAACTGATTAGATCTTGTCAATTGCTGGCAGCAGCTGCCAGTAGACTGAAGGGTTCTAATCAACTCATTAAAAGTCACCTAGCCCAGACTGTTAACTTGTGGTTAGCACATGCTGTGCTACAGAAAAAAGAAAAAAAAACTCAGGAAGATAGCAAGATAGCTTGTTTAGGCAATCTCTCCATTCTGTGAAGGGGAAAAAAGAAAAAAAAAAGAGAAAGAGAGAGGGGGAGAGAGGAAGAGAGACTAGAAGGGTTACATTGGCTGCAGTTACTTTTTCACCACTGTCATAACTGTGAACAGTTACTATCCAAGGCATTTGCTAAAAGAGTACAACCTCTACAAAGTATCTTCGAATTGGAACCTTTTCTGACCAGAAAATTAGCAGGAGTGGCACAGAGAAGAGATAAGCAGGAAGTGCCAATCAGACCTAAGAAAAAAGGAAACCAGAACTTGCGCAATTATTTCAATATTATCCCCCGTTTTTCAGCTATCAGAACACAGAATCCTGGGATAAAAGGAATGTTTTACATCGGGGTCCCTCAACCCCACCAGTCTGTCGACCGACCCTGGGCCATTGCATGCCAAAACCGGGCCACGCAAACAAGTAAGCCCCATCCATGGGATGCAGGCAGCACACAAAACCACGTTGCCTCCGGTCCGTGGAAAAACCTCTCTCCATAAAACCGGTCCCTGGTCCCAAAAGGTTGGGAGCCACTGTTTTTAACATGTACAGCAGAGATTCTACTGTGCAGATAGGCCCTATCTTACTATCATTCATTCAGCCATTCTTGAAGTTACAACAGCACTGAAAAAAGTGACTCAAACCAGTTCTCATGTCAGGGCTCCGACAATCCACCCCTATTCAAATCATGAGCCTCTAGCCACATCTCTCAGAGTTAAAAAAAGAAATCATTTATTGGGAGTGAACAATGCCAGCATTACCTGGGTGCAGCCAACTCTAAGACACATCATTCATCTCACCCTTGAGACTGGTTTTCCCCCTTGATGTATATTCTCCAATGGGACACATCCATAGCCAAGAGTCATCAATCATACTGTCCAGTAACAACCTTGCGCGTCAGAAGCTTCGGCCGCCTAACAATTATCTATGAAAATATTTAAGATATGTATTGCTTCCCCCAGTCCCTTTTTGCTGACAACTCTAAAAGACCAGAGAAATATTTTTTAGTTGACACCTCATACTTACACTTCTTGCAGCAGCATCACGATCCTATGATCAAAATATGGGTTCTTGGCAACCAGCATATATTTAGGATGGTTGCAGCATCTCAAGGTCATACGATTGCCATTTTCAACCTTCACAGCTAGCTTTGGATGAGCAAAGTCAGGGGGTGCAAGGTATGTTTTAATGACCGCATGATTTACTTAACAACGGCAGCAGTTTCTTAAAAATGGTTTGTAAAAAAGGTTGTGAAATTGGGTATGATTCATTTAACAAGAAGCGCCTTGTTAGCAACAGAAACTCTGGTCCCAATTGTGGTCATAGATCAATGACTGCCTTTACGGGTTTTTATCCATTTTGATACTTTTGTTGAACATTTTGCAAAACGAAGCATTGGAGACCATGAAGAATTCCATCTGCATTTGGGAGAGACATAAATTGATATATGTGCCTAAGGTTTGAAATTTATTTTACACTGTTTATCAGCTATTTCTTCTTTAAAAGGTAAATGCTACATTACTTGCATCATATTGGAACTATATGGTAGTTCCTGGAACTGCAGATTTTATGTTTGTTGCCCATTTAATAATTTTTCAAAAGGGCCAATATTATCAGAAAATAAATGCATCTTTTCTTGTAGCAGTTCAGGCAAATAGATCTTCCAAAACAGACAGCTCTAACCTTCAGAAACTAGAGGAATTAAATATATTCTTATTTTACTGTAAGTAATCCTGGCTTCCAGATCATATCTAAAATCCTCAGATAAAACAACGGTCCTAAAACAGCATTCACATTAGCCATGGATTGGATTATTTATTTGTACAGTATATACTGGCAGTGTGATTTTGGGTGGCATGCAACATGAGGCAATTAAAATGGAATAATACATTATGCAGAACCAAACATCAGAAAAAGAAACATCCCACAACGGATCCACCAGTTTTCAAATTACACATTACAAATGATACATATAAATCTTGAATAGAAAGTTATTAAATTATACATCCAGAATGGTTTAGCAAGTCTTTTCCTGCAAAACTTAGGCAACCTATAAGCAAGAAACCCACATAATTCTTTTTACATGTTAATTTGATGGGGGGGGGAATCCTTTGATGTTAGGGAAACTTGAAGACAACATCTTATCTCCTACAAAATCTGCCTTTTTTTAGCATATAAGTAAAAATAAATTACACAATGTATTTGCAGCTAAACTAAACTTTGATTTCCGAGAAATGATTTAATATGCTTTACAGCAATAATAATGTACAAATAGATAAACATATTTTATTTACTGATCGCATGTATATGGTCACCCTTCTTACAAAAAGCAACTTCAGTCAGCATCACATGCAGGAAATACATTAAAACAGAGTTTTACAAGGGGAACTCTTGGTTTATTGCCAACAGGTGTTTCAAGTAACTTATGGACATCCCTAGATGCACAGCATCACACACACAAAAGGAAAACTGATTACACAATAGCAAAAAGGAGGGACCGAAACACAACCCAATCAGCAGATTGTAGAACAGACTGTAATGTGTAATGGTATCAAATGTACAAGTTTTCAATTTAGAAAAGTAAAAGACAGTAAGCGTGACAATTTTACCTGGAAAACTCAGAATATAGCTTAGCATAAAAGAATATATAGGTAGTTATCAACTTATGATTGCAATTGGGACCAGATTTCTAGTGATAAGTAGTTATGGTCATAATTTGAGGCACCTACATGACTCGATTGTGTAGTGGACATTAAGCAAACGTCATGGTCATAAGTGTGAACCCATTCTTCTGAAGGAGTGTTTTTTCCCAGAAACTGGCAAAATAATAATAATAATAATCACAAATCAGTCATGTAATCAAAAGATGCCACATCCAACCAGAACGGTGAACCAGTTGCTAAGCTCCTGAAATCACAGAGACACAATATTTTATGATGTCCAGGAGTACTTTCTGGGCTGTACAGCACTTGTTCCAAGCCCACTGTAATTTTAAACAATTGTTAAGTGGGTCATAAGTTGAGGAGTATGCTTGTATTAATTTTGAAAAAAGTATTCATTTCATTTATTGAAACAAGAAACCAATTTGCTATTGGAAAAACTAAGCACCGGTATGAAGACCCAACTGAAAATATTATTTCCACGTTCCAAAAAGGAAAAGAAAGATAAAAGCCTCAGCAATAAGGACACTTAACTGATTGCAGTGTAAAAATTCAGTGTATAGCAGAAGAGAATGCTGTAGGACTTGAGGATAGCAACAAACAAAAAAGCAATACAAAAATGAAAATGAGAACGCATCCATAACAGAATGTGACATGTATTAATGTTAATGGATGTGTCAGAACAGCTGATTAATCTTCTGAGAAACCTTAATAATGAATAAGGAGGTACTGTAAGAACTCAGTTTGGAGAAAGTGGTTCAGAAGAGGGACAGATGGGAATTATCCCCATATCTGTTTAGTTCAAGCAATGAATAAATTATAATACATCATAATAGAATATCTACATATTTAAAATACATATACACATATACATGCGTGTGTGTATAAGTAATAAAATGCAGATGTAATATAATAGATCTGAGGGAGAAAATTGTAGGGTGAAATTCTAAAAATCTGAAATAACTGCAGTGGCAGTTTGTTGGATGAAAGATTCAAAAGAGCTCATTAGTAAAATAAAATGAAAAGGGAAAAATCTGGGTTAATATTAAACAGGGAGATGACAAAGATTTGTTAACTAGAGAGCTTAATGAATTCACAGTTAATGGTGAAGAAAAGAATGTGGTGGATGGTTTTGTTCTTGTGAGGTCAAGAAAAGACACAGATGGACAGTGGGCCAGAGAGAAGATTATCTCTATAGAGGAAGGAAATGAAACTTGGACAGAGTCCCAAAGGACAGGATTATTTCTGACACCAATGAGCAGTCTGGTCATTAAATATTATGTGAAAGAAACAGTTGCGTATTCATTTTGGGCTTCTGACAGCCTCCACTTTAATTCAACACTCTCCCTTATGAATAGTTCTATTTATTCCTCTTTTAGCACCTTAATTCTTTGGGGAAACAATTATTCTAGTTTTCCATTATAGCTCCCCTGTTAAAAACTGACCACTTGTAACTGAAATAAAGGGAATTTGACACTGCCCCAGAGACCTTGAGGCTGTGGCATGTTTTCAAAGTTTAACTAGCATGCTTAACATGTAGCTTTTAAGCATGGTTGGGGTTTGTTTTCAAAACACAAATACACACAACATGCCTTCTGGATTCATTTTTAACATCAGACATCCAAGCAGAATTTTGGCCACTAAACCCATTCTTCCCCAGTTACAGCTATATATTCACTATATATATACTATATATATACTATATATTCACACATCCTTTGCAATGTTCATGGAAAAGGTGCCTTAACATATTTATCCATCTATATATTTAATTATTGGTTTAGTTTTATTTATGCAGTTTATAGGCCTTCCCGTGCCGCTGGGCATCTTACAATTAGTATAGAGTAAAATATTACAAAATGCAAAAAAGTAATCATGAACATTCCCCAAAACAACATATTAAATGAAACTAATCTAACAGGAATAGCTCTTCATTCTAATCCAGAGCATCTGATCCTCAATTTACATCTTCAATGATTGTTTTATGGCTGCATTCTCATTTATTATAAATATTATTGTGGATGTCTCAGGAACTCATTTTAGTTACTATTTGAATAATAAAGAGTAAAGCCCAAATTTAAGACTGATAACAGTGATTAGGTTCTTATATTAATCACTAGTTTGCTTAAACACTGCTTACTTTTGTTTATCTAACATGCTGACTAACATAACACAGTAAGCCAAGCAAGCTGTATTATAACTTACTGTGTTGTGTGAATCAAACTAAAAGTGAGATTTGTGTAAACAGCATATTTGTAAGTCTTGTAGGAAGATTTCCTTTAAAAAGAAGCCACTTCAGAACATAAGGCAAAGTCCTTTGAAAGCAGTAACCACGACAACCAAATGAAGAAAAGCCACAAAATCATTAATGTTAGTAACAATAAAAAGGCAGAAGCCCCCCAAAACCCTTAAAATCTTATCCTTCTTATTTGAATGCTTATTTTAATACTCGTTGGATATAGACAGAGGTAAGAAATTAGAAAAAAAATCAAGAATCTTATCAGTAAGCTTTTAAAAAATCAGTTCAGATATCAGTTCAGATAATATTTATATGGAAATCAATATATCAGGAAAATTGGTAGCCAAGTGAATAGCAAAAGAGTTAGTCATAGATTAAATAAATAGGAGTGTCATTAAAATCAGGACAAGAGGTGAGAGTGTATATATTTTGCCACAGAAGAGCTGTTGAGATTTTTTTAAAAAAATTAACGAGATAAATCCACATATCTGCACACATGCCTTTAGCCTGTTTCTTATAGCAATTCAAGCCCTTCTTTGTAATTTTCCTACAAAGTTTGACTCAGATCACTAGAAATAACAAGCAAAATACAGTTATGCAACAAACGACTGCTAATGACCTGCAGCAACACTTTGCACATGCAGATATTTTTACAATGTACTTGTATGTTGCAAGCCTGTTTTAAAATAGCATGTGCATATGTTTGTATATATACCGACAGACTTAAGTCTGGGAAATAGCTATGATCTGCTCACTGAGATCAAGTATTGCTTCCTTATTAAAATAAATACATCATAGTAATTGATATTTTATTATGAAGGCCTTGAGAGTTTATATAGACATTTGATTATTCATTTCAAAGCACTCGATCATCACCTACTAGAGTATAATCACAGTCCTATTTCTATAGGGAAAAAAACTTCACATACATCCAAAAGACTTTTGCATAAAAGCAACTTTGTGGTTGGAATAAGGTCTCACCATGTTCATCTCACTCTAAGACTGGTGGGGGAAGTGATTTGATTAAGCATGGCTGGAGTTTATTTTCAATACAGATTTATTAACTATCGGTATACGCTTGATGATTTTACAAAAGCAGAATGCACAGAATATAAATACATTTCATCCATTTTTTAATAAATTAATTTTAGTTGTTCTCTGAACAGCTATAAAATAGGGATAGATATAATATATTTGAAGGCAGCCTGATGCTGCAGAGTGGGATCAATGAATATGCAAATCACAGTGTAGAATTAAAAATGGACTAAAAGGACTAAAACTATGTCAGAAAGTAGTTTGCTGGGGGCGGGGATGAATAATGGAGGTGTGCACAAAACACTAAATTCCAAAAATTCTGTCAATCGGTTTCAGGCCAGGAGCATCTTTTCTAAAACAAATCTTGTGTTTTGGGTGTTTTGTTCCTAGGATTCAGAATGAACTTCTTGAGCTACAATAAAAAAGGTCACCTCTAGACAAACAAAAAGACAAAGAAAACTCTTAATAGTAGCTCAAATCTGGCAATCTTATCCCTCATCTTTCCTTTGCTGACCATGTCTTGAAGGCCTCCCAAACCACAGAGCCATGATGGCGAATCTACGGCATGCGTGGCAGAGGAGGCACGCAGAGCCCTCTCTGTGGGCAAGAGAACCAAGCCAACTGCTCTTCTGGTTTATGGTGTGCACATGCGCACTGGCCAGCTGATCTTTGTGGGTGCCAGAGCACCAGAAAACAGCCCCCAAAATGGCCAAAAATCAGGCCGTTTTGGGAGCCAAAGAGGGGCCTGAAAACAGCACCAAAAACAGCCTGAAAATGGTCCAAAAGGGGCCTGAAAATGGCCAAAAATGACCTGAAAAACAGCCTGAAAATGGCCCCCAAAACGCCCCCAAAACAGGCATGCACGCAACAGCCAGCTGGTCTTCGGGTTTCTGGCACATGCACATGCACACATGTTCCGGTTTGGGCACCCGGTGCCGAAAAGGTGCATCTGAGACATTGTCCCAATTGTGTTTTTTCAAGAGGCAGCTGGACTTTCTGATTTTTCTCTGAAGACGTTTCCATTCTCATCCAAGCAGTTTCTTCAGCTTACCCAAGGACTGAAGCTTACTCAAACAGAAAACAAAGTTTTGGCCAAAGGACTGGATTTTGCAGTAACACCAGAACAGCTACCAATTTTAGATCTCTTCACAGCCAAAGCGTCAACCGCCAGGAACAATAAAGCTCCAGAATCAGAAGCAAAACAATTAAGGATGAAGGTATCTACAGCCCCTCACTAGTGCCAAAACACCCCCTTTCACAATTCAAGAAAGGAGAGGAGGGACATCTCTAGGAAAAACCCTAAATATCACCATCCTGCCAGCTGATATAGGAAGATGCACAGTCATCCTGAACAAATGAATTGAAAAAGCTTCTTGGGTGAGAAGCAAAACATCTTCAGAGAAAAACCAGAAAGTCCAGTTGCCTTTTGAAGAAACACCTTTGGGACAACCATGCCCTGAATGACTGAGAATCTCCATAGATCTGAGCCATTATTCCTTGTGCATTCCATGGGCATTTTCATAGTTCGTGTGGGTCTAGAAAAGTAGGCACTGAAAAGTGGTGGCAGTTGTGTTATTTGATTCTAATGAATGATGATAATGAAAGAAAAATTTAGAAATTCTTAGAAAAATGTTCTGTACAAATGTGATCAAGGGAAAAAAAGCTGTGTCAGGTGATATAAATGGATCACTGGCAGCAAACTAGGTGAATACAAAGCAGCAATCAGGTCATTTGGAGGTCCCAAGAATGAATTAAATGACTGATGAGCATCTGCTTAGAAACAGTTCTGTTTAATGTGTAGTTGAAGTGTAAGTCTATTCATGCATAGCCCTGGCAAAGGAATTAATGCACATCTAAAATCATGCTTGACTTTATTGTTTACAGTAAAGACTGAAGAGCTTAGTGAAGGATTCAAGAATCAAAAGAGATTCTTGGCTTGAGCCAGCCTATCAAAAGCAAAATTGGAGGAAAACAAACAAGAAAAGAGAAAAAGTGAAAGAAATGAAACTGAAAGTAAAATGACTGTGAGAAGATAAAAGTCTAAGTCCTTAATAAAAAAGTATTAAGGGTAGATTAACACACACACACACATTCAGATAGATAGATAGATAGATAGATAGATAGATAGATAGATAGATAGATAGATAGATAGATAGACAGACTCTCATCTGTGACACTCTGTATCATCATTTTTATTGTATGTGCACATACACACTCACACACACTCACACAAAAGAATGATGATATAGAGTGTCACAGATATATGCAGAGCAGTTTTTCCAAACCTCTGGGGAATTCTGGGGTTTGAAGTCCATCCATCTTAAAGTCACTGAGATCAGAAACACTGCTCTACATCTATGGCCTATGGATAAAAATGCACAGGAAGAAACAGTGAACTTAGTAGATTTACTTACCGTATATACTCGAGTGTAAGCCGAGTTTTTCAGCCCATTTTTTGTGCTGAAAAAATCGCCCTCGGCTTATACTCGAGTCAGATTCCCCTCTGACCTGCTGCCCGTGCGATTAATCTTCACCCCAAGCAGGGCTGGAGAAGGGGGTCCCTGCTTGCTTTGCCCATCCGCGCCCGCCTTCCTTCCTCCTCCGCCTCGGCGCAGTTCCTCCAACAGCCGCTACGGCACCATGCCTGGCCTGCGCTGGCGTGGCTGCAACCGATCATGCCTCCAGGGCAGCATCGCTGCCGCGGCTGTCTACCCGCTGAGGGCCACACAGGCGACCCCAAGCGGGCTCTCCTTCCCCATTAACGGGCGCCCGGGCCCCCCGCGAGCTCCTGCGTTGCGCGCTTCCAGCTTCACCAACAAACTGCCAGGCTCAGGCAGCCTCCTCCGCCCCCTACCCTAGCGGCGAAGAGCGCATGCGCTCCGGGGGCAGCAAGACAAAGTGCCTGGCTGCGCCATGATGGGAGCCGCCGAGTGGAAGAGGGCCGCCCTCTCCTGGGGAGCGCGGCGTTTGCGGCTCTCCTGTTCAGTCCCCAACGCTGCCCCGGGCAGCCATGTTCCCGCCAAAGACTTTCGGAGCTGCAAATCTGGTAATCGCCTCTTTACAAGGGCAGGCAGAACCCTCTGATCCCTCTGATGGGGTCTTTCCAGTTAGGATCCAGGAGCGGCAGCTGCCTGGGCGTCCTCCTCTCGGCTTTCTGCGCCAGGAGTTGCCCCGCCGCCACACACTGGGGAAGTGGTGGCCGCTCGCCTTCGCTGCAGTCGGAGCTCTTCGGGGCGCCCCTCGTCTCTGTCTGACCTCACAGTCTCTGCCGTCACTGCTGCGATCGCCTCCCGTCAGGGCGCTCATCTGGAGGAGGCGGCGGTGGCTTGCGGAGCCTCAGCACGAACCCCCTTTCCCCGCACTCCCCCCCCCCGCACCCCTCTGGCAGCAGCAGGCAGAGAAAGCCCCGCTTCCCCCTGGCCTGTCTCAGGGAGAGGAAGTGAAGGGCCCCGTCTTGGCTCCCATCCTTCTCAGTCCTGGATACCATAGCAACCCACTTTGATGGCACGCGTGAGTTGGCTTCCCACTCTTTTTTTTAACTCTCTTCCTCCTCCTCCTCCTCCTCCTCCTCTCCTCTCCCCTTGTTGTCTGGTCTTCCCTAAGGAAACTTGAGGGCTCACACTTCCAGGTGTTTCTCCCTGTCTTTCTCCCTGTCAATGATCTTTTCTTCCCTTCCCTTCTCTCAGCCCCATCCTCCTTCACCTTTGTCACCACAATCCTGAACAGATGAAGTTTGTACTTCTCAAGAAAGGTTGGATGTTCCTTTTGAGGAGGGAACCTAGTGTGACATCTGTATGTTGACCTACTACTGAGCCATGGCACGTGTGCACATGCAATGGAGGCATGAGGGAGAGCTGTGAAAGAGATGGTGGCTCTCCAAAACAGGATGTACATGCAGCACATACACATGCTTTTTTCTTACAAGGGAGAGGGTGACTCTGTTTGGACATACAGATGATGAGGAGGAATCCAGTTTTGAAGGATTTTAACTCTTGTGTTTTAGCTTGGTTGCTGATTGAGCTAAGGTTTTTGTACTTTTAAAGTTATTGTTGATACCATATTGGTTTTGTTGGCTCTCTTTTCCACTTACAGAGCTAGTTTACTGTTTTTCTTTGAAATAAATATTCAAAAACATTTAACCTACTGATGCCTCAATTAATGTAATTTTATTGGTATCTATTTTTATTTTTGAAATTTACCAGCAGCTGCTGCATTTCCCACCCTCGACTTATACTCGAGTCAATAAGTTTTCCCAGTTTTTTGTGGTAAAATTGGGTGCCTCGGCTTATATTCGGGTCGACTTATACTCGAGTATATACGGTAATTCCCTTTTTTGCCATTTATCCTGTTTCTCTAATTTCTTTTTCCTGACTTTTTCTATGCTTTGCATTAAAACTGCTTGCCCAAAAGGTAAATAATATGGCAGATTCGTGTATAGATAATATAAGAATGTAGAAACACACAGTAACTATGTTTCTCCTATATATAATGAGTATACATACAATGAGTAAACAGCATTTCAGACAACTTTATTTTAAAATAAAGTTTAAAACATTGTAGCAATCCTAGTTTTTGTCTTAAATATATAATACAGTTTTGTCTCCACTGTGACCTAGTCTAAAATCTTATATATATGAGTAAAACAGCATTTTAGACAACTGTTACTTTAAAATAAAGTTAAAACGGGCATTGGTTCTTTCCTGACATGCCATTTCTCTTGAGCTGGGAGGATCGTCCAGAGGATGGGTGGAGCTTCAGTCTCTGCTTGTTGTAGGCTGAGCTTAATTTCTGAGGAACGCTCCCCCTTCCATCACGTGGCTTGCCATCTCGTTCCCCAGTTTATGCGAAGAAGAGAGGAAAAAAACAGGCATTCATGCTGTCCTTTTGCAAGACTTAAAAGTGCATTGGCCGAAACGAGGCCCCTCCAGACGGTGAAAGGAAAAGGGAGGGGCTGGACGATCCTCCCAGCTCAAGAGAAATGGCGTGTCAGGTAAGAACCAACGCCCATTCTCCTTAGAGCTGCTTGGATCATCCAGAGGATGGGACATACCAAAGCTGGGGCTTGTCCTACGGGAGGGACACCGTCTGGTCTGTCGAGTCCTCGGGATCCCCGAGCACCCTCTGGAGGACCCTTCCACCGAAAGATGCCTCCACGGCGGCATACCTATCGATTCTGTAATGCCTAATAAAAGGCGACGGGGAGGTCCACGTTGCTGCCCGGCAAATGTCGAATATAGGGGCCTGTGTAGCCCAGGCAGCTGATGTCGCCGCACTCCTGGTAGAGTGAGCCGTAATACCCCTGGGCACTGGGAGTGCCTGGGCCTGGTATGCCCTAGAAATGGCCACCCTTATCCAGCAGCCTACTGTAGTTGAGGGTACCCTGAGCCCCTGTGACTTTGGTTGAAAGGAAATGAACAGGGTCTCGGATTTGCGGAAAGTCTAAGTACGTTTAATATATATCCGCAAGGCCCGCCTGGCATCTAAGGTGTGCCAAAGCTGCTCTTTTGCATGAGTTGGCCTGGGGCAAAAATTGGGGAGGATAAGCTCCTGAGCCCTGTGGAAAACCGAATTAATTTTAGGTAGAAAGGACGGGTCAAGTCGGAGGACCACCCGGTCAGAATGGAAGACGCACAGGTCTTTCCTGACTGACAGAGCAGCGATCTCTGAAATCCTTCGGGCTGAAGTAATCGCCACCAGGAACACTACTTTGTAGGACAGGAACTGAAGAGAAACCTCTCTAAGGGGTTCAAAGGGTGGCTTAGTGAGGGAGGTCAAGACTTTGTTGAGATCCCATGTTGGGTACCGGTGAAGGGATGGAGGTCGTAAGTTTGAGGCCCCTCTCAGAAATGCATGGATGTAGGGATGGTGAGAGAGGGAATTAGCACCCTCGCAGGAAATTACGGTGGATAGGGCTGCTACCTGGCGCCTTAGGCGTGTTGGGGGACAGACCCTTACCGAGACCCTCCTGGAGAAAATCGAGGACTTGGGCCACCGATGGGTTTGTTGGGTCAATGCGGAGATTGGCACACCATTTGCGGAAACTGTTCCAAGTGGCGTCGTAAATCCTTCTGGTGGAGGGATGCCTAGCTGCTAAGATGGTATTAATAACCTCAGTGTAGAAATTCTCCCTTTTTAGACGTTCCCACTCAACCTCCAGATGGCTAGCTGTAGCCATTGGGGGTCTGGGTGAAGAAGGGGGCCTTGAGACAGAGAAATCCTGTCTGCTGGGATCCTCCAGGGTGGGGCTACTGATAGGCTGCAGAGGTCCGCAAACCAGGAGCGACGGGGTCAATAAGGAGCTACCAGAAGCAATTCTGCCCTCTTGTGAAGGACCTTTTGTAGTACTCTGGGCACCAGTGCCAGAGGGGGGAAGGTGTAAAGAAGGCCCGAGGGCCACGGGCATCGGAGGGCATTGTGGTTCTCCGCCCCTAGGGACGGAAATCTGGAGATGAACCATGGAAGTTGGGTATTGCGGGGGGGAGGCAAACAGGTCTACCACAGGCAGGCCGAAAATTGCTGTCGCCTGCCTGAACAGGTCTGGGTGGAGGCGCCATTCCGCCTGGTCTATGGTGGCTCTGCTCGGGTGTTGTCAATGCCTGAAATGTGGTCTGCTCTGAGTGAGAGGAGGTGAGACTCGGTCCACCGACAGAGGCACTCGGTCTCCCTCATTAGACTTGAGGACTGAGTGCCCCCCTGCCTGTTGACATGTGCCTTTGCTGTTATATTGTCGGTGAGAATGAGGACGTGGCGGCCCTGAATATGACGGAGGAAACTGCGGAGGGCCAGGTGGATGGCGTGAAGCTCTAACCAATTTATGTTGCGCAGCCTCTCTGTCGGTGACCATCTGCCCTGAGCTGTAAGGGAGAGAAGGTGGGCGCCCCATCCGGACAGACTGGCATCTGTGGTGACGATAAGTCTTGGAGGCTCCTTAAGGAGGCAGCCCTTGTTGATCGACGCCTTGCTCCACCAGAGGAGGGAGGTGAGAACCCTTGGCGAGACCTTGACCTTGCGCCTTGAGTTGCTTGACCCAGCTCTTTGGTATGGAAGCAGGAACCACTGGAGGGATCTAGAGTGGAAACGGGCCCAGGGAATAACGGGAATACAAGAGATCATTTTACCTAACAACTTGGATAATTCAAGGAGAGAGACCTTCCTGTGTCGTCTGATGAGCCTGACTGATTGTTGGATGCTGAGTATCCTTTCTGGGGAGATGAACACTCTCCCTTTGACTGTATCAATTATGGTCCCTAGGTGGGGTAGCCTAGTGGAAGGGGCCAGTTGGCTTTTCTTCCAATTTATGAGGAACCCATGTTCCTGGAGGGAGGTGAGGGTAGTATGGATATCCCTGATGGCCTGTTCCCTGGAAGGGGAGAGGATGAGAATATCATCCAGGTAACAGTGGAGCTGCACCGGGATGGATCTGAGTGGGCAGTCAGCGCGGCCAGTACCTTAGTGAAGGTCCTGGGGGCTGAGGCTAACCCGAATATGTAGGTTATTATATAGCTGAAATGAAGAAACTTGGAGTGGGAGGGTCGTATTGGGATGTGTAAATATGCCTCGGAGAGGTCGATGGATGACAACCAGTCTCCCTGCCGAACTCCCAAAAGGATGGATTGCAGCATGTTCATTTTGAATCTGCGGTACACCAGGTGATGGTTTAACCATTTTAGGTCCAAAATAGCCCTCCATCCCCCTGAGTGTTTGGGCACCATGAATAAGAGTGAGTAGAAGCCCTGTCCCCTTTGAGATGGAGAAACTGGCTGGATAGCCTGAATGTCCAGTAGGTGCTGAATTGCTGCATCCCTGAGGTTACGTTTGGTGAGGTTCTTGGAGAGGGGACATGTAATGTAAAAATCAGGGGGGGGGAGAGAAACTCGAGGGCAAGGCCAAACCGGACTGTATCCCTGACCCAAGAGTCTGAAATGGATGAGTCCCACCGACAGGCGAAGGCTTTGAATCGCCCGCCAATGGGGATAGTGTCAGGAGGCTTATCTGGAGCGCCGGAAGGTCCTGCTGCTGGAGCCACGAAAAGGCCTCTTGAAGTTCCTGCCCCTCCTGTGCCTGTCGAAGGGGTCGGACCTGTCCTGGGACTGTCCTGAACCAAAGGGGGGGGGCCTTTGGTACCTGGGGATGAATGGGGGTTGGGGATAGGGACGAAAGGGAGCCCTCTGAAAGGGCTGCAGAGATCTGGGTTCTGACTTGCGGGAGAGGGAAGGGAGGAATTTCTTTTTATTCCTTCCCTCGACTAGGAGAGGATCCAGGGAAGTACCGAACAGCTTATTTCCCGCTAGGGGAGCGGAAGCTAGCTTCACCTTGTTCTTGAGATCCGCCTGCCAGTGTCTTAGCCAGAGCAGGCAGCGGGCCAAGACGTGGGAGGAAATGGCGCGGGAGGAGAATTTTACTGAATGAAAGGTGGCATCAGCTGAGAACTCAACTGCGGCCGTTATCTTGGCAATGTGTTGATGGGCGCGGATATTGGAGATCAGGACATGTTGCTTAAGCCGACGAAGCCAGCGAATGGATGATCTGATGCAAAAGGAAGCGGCCGTAGCCGCCCTGATCGCCCATGCATCCGACTGGTGAGCTCGCCTTAATGCTAGCTCTGACTGCTTGTCCTCTGGTCTGAGGGCCTCTAAAGGGTCACTGAGGGCGGAGGAAAAGGTCAGACCTACGACAGGCTCATCAACCTCTGGGGTGCTCAGCAGGGTCAAGAGCTCCGGGTCGAGGTTGAAGAACCTTTTATCATTGGCTGAGGAGGCTGGGGGGGCAACTGAAGAGGCCAGTTGCTTGGACACCAGATCCAGGAATATGGGGGGGTAGGGATGACCTCGGCCTCCACTACCGGCTGTCTAAACATGGAGTCCTCCGGCCCTTCCGGAACCACGGGAATGGGATTAGAGGAACTCTGGGCTGTTAGGCCCGAGATGTTCCTGGCCTTGTAGAGGAGGGATTTGAATAGCTGGGGCTTAAAGAGCCCTATGAAGGCGGGTTGGTCCAGGGTGAGACCTTTGTCCTCGGACATTTCCGCCTCTGATGGGTCTGAGTCTGGAAGAGGGTCGTCGTATGGTAAGGACCCCAGGTCAAATTGTTCCTCCTCCTCCTCCCTGTCTAAATCTAGGTCCCCTTCCGCCTCCTCCTCGTCCTCCCTGACTGAAGGGCCAACCTCCCCTTGGGCATGAGAGGGAATGATCTTACAGATTCGGTGGCCTGCGGAGGCAACCCCGGTCTGATCATCTGCTGCATTCCTTCTGCAATTCCCTGTCGAATAGCCATCTCCATCCAGGCTCTGAGCTGCTCCAGAACCGTCTGAATGAGAGGTTCCTCCTGGCGCAGGCCAGCGGCCATGGGCGTGAAAGTAGCCTCTGGAGTTCGCCTGGCTGGTGTGCCCGGGGCTTGATGCCCTTGAGAGGGCGAGCTGTGCCTGGATAGGGAGGAAAAGGCTGCAGGAGGGGGGGGAGAACGGAGGTGGAAGGAGTGGCTGGTGCTGGAGGCACTGAGCCTGTTTGTCCAGTACGTTTGTCTATTTCTCTTTCTAGCGCCTTGTGTCGTCTTAAGGCGTCCCTTTGTGAGGCTTTGGTGGGCTCCTTAGCCTGACTGCGCAGGTGGGAGGTCTTTGCCTTGGCCTTCAAGGAAGGACCCCTTGAAGGATTGCTTTCTGCCATTCCAGGTAGTCAAGAAAAAGGAATTAAATCTGAGGCGGTTGGCGTGCCTAGGGGTTGACCTACAACGAAGGCCAGGAGCCCTGGGATTTCTTTTACACACACACACACACGTTTATTATTCACTTGAATTAATAAGTATTCTTTGCTCCGTATATGAATGATTATTCCCCCCTTCTCTGTGTCTATTTTCTCTTTTTTTTTTTTTGGTAAGCCAAGGCCTAATCGAGCCTCTGAAGTCCTCTGATGTAACGACCTTTCAAGGTCTCTCTATTATTGTATATATATTATGATTATATAATTATCCTATTTTGAAGGATTACAGGGCCTTAAGGGTAAAGCCGGGCCTAAACCAGACTGCCGACCCAGGCAGAACCAGGCAGGAGTGGTGGAAATAACTGCAGCCGCTACAGCTGGTTGCGGGGAGAGCCAACAAAAGGAGGTGGAAACAGAAAAAACCTCCAACTGAAAAAGCACAATTTTAAATCCTCAGCAGGCCTGCCGGTCCTGCTGCTTTAAATGGGCACGCTGCAGAGATCGGAAAGATAGGAAACCAAAATGGTGCCCGGCCACGAGGCGACTTTCAAAATGGCGGCCGCCACTACCAGAACTTGCGGGGTCCTTGTGCAGCGGCCGGGAGGATCCCCAGGGACAATCCAAGGGTCCCAGGGGAAAGACTACGAAAGAAATAGGCAAAACGCTTTAAACACTATAAAAAATGGAGTTCGGGGGGGGGAAACAGAATAAAAACGGAGCCCTTTTTTAACAGATCTAAAGCGGCAGAAAGGCAATGGGAAAGGGTGGGGGAGGCAGCTTAAATTTTGCTGGCTTGCCCCCTGGCACCCCCTGGGGGGGAGCCCTCCCAGGAAACTATGCCAAACCAAGGGACCAGCTGCGCAGGGCTAAGGAGAGAGGAAGAAATAAAGGGTTGTATACAACCTGAATAGAGGTACTAAAAAACGAATGAAAGGAATCCTGAAACGGCCAAGAGCACACACACACACAGCCTACTCTGCTCGAGGGCTGAGCATAAACTGGGGAACGAGATGACAAGCCACGTGATGGAAGGGGAAGCGTTCCTCAGAAATTAAGCTCAGCCTACAACAAGCAGAGACTGAAGCTCCACCCATCCTCTGGACGATCCAAGCAGCTCTAAGGAGAAACATTGTAACAATCCTAGTTTTTTGTCTTAAATATAGTTTTGTCTCCATTGAGACTTAGTCTAAAATCTTCAAGGTGAAACATCTTATTTCCTTTGGGAGGAAAAACCAAGAGCAAGCTACTGATTTAACAAGCTTGTACATTAATAACCATGCATGCACGTTTGCTATAGTTAATTCGACACCAGCCAAAGTAAATAATGCACTAGGAATGTTACAGCTCAACTATCAAAATCAGCCACTCATCCAGGAAGTCACAATAAAGGTTCTTGATGATGTTTTCCAGTAATGTTCTGGTGGGGTTAAAAGAAAATATTTTATAACAGTAATTTTAGATCTTACAATTTCGAAATGCTTTCCTAATAAACCAGGACATCACGCTGTATCTGAGAAGTGAACGAGACATTGACTTACTATTCCATTGACGCAGATCAACAGTTAGGATATTTGGATATTATTTGGACTAGAAAATGTGATCAAATGATAGTATAGAGAAGGAAGGTAATTAAGGCCAAATGTCTATGGAGATTCACAGTCATTGAGGTCATGGTTGTCCCAAAGGTGCTTTTTCAAGAGGCAACTGGACTTTCTGGTAAAAAAAAAGAAAAAAAAACTCCAGTTGCCTCTTGAAAAAGTGCCTTTGAGACTACCAGTGAGCCACCTAGCATACATACAAACTAGCTACAAGTATCTTGGTATCCCACTGTCACATGGGAACCCCAATGAAGAGGCAAGGAAAATATAGCAACATCCAAGAACCACCAAAGGGTTAATCAGGTCAAGAAAAGACACAGGTTTTCCTCCCTAAGATCAGACAGCAAACAACATAAAATACAAAACATCAAATCTAAGAAGTAGCTCCTTTCAAAAAACAAAAAAAGGCATATTTACCTCTTGTAACAAAAGCAGTGCATTTATTCTAGCATTAACTTGTATGTATCATAGCATACTGCCTCACTGTACACACTATAATCTTAAGAGTATAGCCATTGCTGAAAAAAGAAAAGCGGGGAATGAAAATGGAGAAATGAGAGACAGAATTATATATAGAAGGAGTTCACTAATTGAGCAGTAGCTCTAATTGATTTAAGCATTTTCCAAGTTTGCAAATACCTTATCAAATTGCACTGATGTTGAGATATATTCCATTTTAATTTATTATTGTGTTTATAGGAAGTCTTTAATACATAGATCCATATGCCTGTAGAAGAAATCAAGACTGAGCTTGGCATTATTATAAAATAGCAAATGTCACTGCAACCAAAAGATAAAAATCAAATCATTTGCACACACAGAGAGAAAGAGACTTCTATCTTTTAGTTACAGTGACATTTGCTCTTTTACAATAATTTTTATACATAGAGAGAGAAAGAGACAGAAAGAAGTCTACATAAATTTGGTTTGAGCGGCAGAGGTATAATAAATCAAACAGCAGAAGCTATTCAGCCTCAACTTTTGGCTCTTTGAAAAGGTCAAAAAGCCACGACATTAAAACTTTGGATGTTTTTATTTGCAGCAGTATCAAATGAAATGGTCTGAATTTATTACCTCTCACTTCTATACTTCAACCACGTTCAACAACAGAATATCGTTGTATTATGTAAAGTTTAAAAATTATGTAAAGTTTAAAAACAAATAGATCACTTTTCAAGATACCTGGTGGAAGAAGTCTAAAGGAGAATCAAGTTAAAACAGCAGCCCTGTCTGTCACAATAGGAAATGGGATAGCATTATGATTAGAGAGGATGGTGTTAAATCCTCTGAATCTCATCTGCCATCCTCAGGCTTCTGTATAATGTTCATCTGTGAGTCAGACTTTTACAGTGGTTTCAGATTTAAATTTGGGGCAGCCTATTGCTGTGCCAGAATGGTTTTTTCTTCATCCTGATTGGTTGGGAGTCTTGGTCTGTGTTTATTGGTCTTGGAAAATAACCAAGAAGAAAATTATAACCAGCCACATGAGCAAAGAGATCCAACAGACGATCATCCCAAGAGAAAAATCTTCCAGATGCCCAAACTATACGGCCTCCCAAAAATACACAAAGAAGGCATACCTCTCAGACCCATAGTCAGCTCCAGAGGAGCACCACTACAAAACCTGGCTAAACACCTAGCAAAAGAGCTACAGCCCCATGCTGAAACAGCAGCTTCTCATGTACAAAACTCATACCACTTCTTGGAAATGATCAAAGATCTACACGTGGAGCAAGAAGATCTGCTTGTAAGTTTTGACGTGGTTTCACTATTCACTCAAGTCCCGATAAAAGAGACCCTCGAAATCATCAAAAATAAATACCAACCAGCTAAACACCTCATGGAACTAACAGAACACTGCTTAACCAACACATATTTCATATACAAAGGACAAAGATACAAACAAATTGAAGGAGCCCCTATGGGATCACCACTGTCACCCGTCATTGCAAACCTGTTCATGGAAGAATTTGAATCCAGAGCCCTGGCCAATGCCATCCACAAACCCAAACTATGGTTAAGATACATTGATGACACATTTGTGATTTGGCCCCATGGAAAAAAAAACCTAAACAACTTCCTATCACACCTAAACAGCACACACCCCAAAATCAAGTTCACCATGGAAACGGAAACAAACAACTACCATTCCTAGATGTACTAATCTACAAAAAAACAGATGGCACACTAGGATACACCGTATATCAGAAGAAAACACACACTAACCGCTACCTCAACACCCAATCCCACCACCACCCAGCACAGATAAACTCCGTGGCTAAAACACTAATTACTAGAACCAAACACCTGGCAGACAAGACACACATCAAGACTGAACTATGCACCCTGACTAAAGTACTGACAGCCAACGGCTTCCACAAAAGCAAAATCACCGGCTTGATCCACCAAAACACAATGAGACAGAATAAAGACCCAGAAGATGAACAGACCTATGAATGCTATGAATGCTGAATGCCATATGTGTGTGTGTGTGTGTGTGTGTGTGTGTGTTTTCTTAAGTTTTCGCGGGTACTTACATGTATGGCATTCAGCTTAGTTCGGGTATTTTCCCACATCACAGTAGTTGTGCTTTTAAAGTTGTTGCAACGTTTCAGCAGAATCTCATCTGCCATCATCAGGCTTCTGTATAGTGTTCATCTGTGAGTCAGGCTTTTACGGTGGTTTCAGATTTAAATTTGGGGCAGCCTATTGCTGTGCCAGAATGGTTTTTTCTTCCTCCTGATTGGTTGGGAGTCTTGGTCTGTGTTTATTGGTCTTGGAGTTTGCTGTGTTCTGCTTGATTGGTGTTTCTGATATCTTCTGTCTGTTTTTTGGCTCTTTTTGTATCTTGATTGGCTGGCAACATTGTGTTACTTTATTGGAGGCCTTTAGTGCAGCTTGGCTTTGGGTAAATGGACGGCTATCGTTAGTTAGGAAACTGGGTTTCATCTGGGTGCCTGGTTGGGGTGTGTTTGAGCTGGAGGTATCAGGGGGGATCTATTTGTGCCCAGGTGTTTGCCTGGCTTGTGGTGTGGAGATTTTTTTGGACACAAAACATTTACAAACAGGAAAAGCTCTTGAAAAAATTAAAGAAATTAGAACATGACAAGAAAACCCCCAACAACTCACAACAACACCTGAAACAATTAGTGTACAATGTTTCCAACAGAGAACTCACCAAAACAGAAACAGAAGTCCTAACCAAAGGATTCAATTATGCTATAGCACCCCAAAAAATCCCCACAGAATCCATCATATGTGCAGTAGAATCCAGCCTAACTAAATTAAATCAGATGAAGCTGATAAAATAAGACACCAAGTTACCAACATTCTATGCACAAGCAAACCACCCAAAAGCAACTTGCAGCAAAATGAAATTAAAGCGCTACAAACCCTGAAAAGAGACAGCAGCATAATCATCCTCCCAGCAGATAAAGGGAATGCCACTGTAGTAATGGACAGAAAAGACTATGAAACTAAATTGACAGACCTACTCCAAGACTCCACATACAAACCCACAAACACAGACCCAACCACATATCTGGAAAAATTAACCAAGAAGAAAATTATAACCAGCCACATAAGCAAAGAGATCCAACACACGATCATACCCAGAGAGAAATCTTCCAGATGCCCCAAACTATACGGCCTCCCAAAAATACACAAAGAAGGCATACCTCTCAGACCCATAGTCAGCTCCAGAGGAGCACCACTACAAAACCTGGCTAAACACCTAGCAAAAGAGCTACAGCCCCATGCTGAAACAGCAGCTTCTCATGTACAAAACTCATACCACTTCTTGGAAATGATCAAAGATCTACACGTGGAGCAAGAAGATCTGCTTGTAAGTTTTGACGTGGTTTCACTATTCACTCAAGTCCCGATAAAAGAGACCCTCGAAATCATCAAAAATAAATACCAACCAGCTAAACACCTCATGGAACTAACAGAATACTGCTTAACCAACACATATTTCATATACAAAGGACAAAGATACAAACAAATTGAAGGAGCCCCCATGGGATCACCACTGTCACCTGTCATTGCAAACCTGTTCATGGAAGAATTCGAATCCAGAGTCCTGGCTAATGCCATACTCAAACCCAAACTATGGTTAAGATATATCGATGACACATTCGTGATTTGGCCCCATGGACAAGAAAACCTAAACAACTTCCTAACACACCTAAACAGCGCACACCCCAAAATCAAGTTCACCATGGAAACGGAAACAAACAAACAACTACCATTCCTAGATGTACTAATCTACAAGAAAACAGATGGCACACTAGGACACACCATATACCAGAAGAAAACACACACCAACCGCTACCTCAACGCCCAATCCCACCACCACCCAGCACAGATAAACTCCGTGGCTAAAACACTAATTACTAGAACCAAACGCCTGGCAGACAAGACACACATTAAGACTGAACTATGCACCCTGACTAAAATATTGACAGCCAGCGGCTTCCACAAAAGCAAAATCACCAACTTGATGCACAAAAACACACTGAGACATAATAGAGACCCAGAAGATGAACAGACCTATGGAACAGCTGTCCTGCCCTACATAAGAGGCACTACAGACAAAATTAGTAAGATTCTATACAGACACCACATCAAGACTGCCTTCAAAACAGACAGAAAAATAGCAGCCATCCTCAGGAACCCCAAAGACAAAATTGACCTGGAAAACCAAGGCATATATGAAGTCCCCTGTGCATCATGCCCGGCCACATACATTGGACAGACCAATAGAAGAATAAGCACCCGCCTGGATGAACACAAAAATGCAGTCAAAAAGCTGGAACACATTTCCTCACTCGTCCAACACATGGAAGCCACAGGTCATAACATCAACTTCAATGGCACCAAAACCCTAGCCACCATAGAAAATCCCAGCCAGAGAATCATCAGAGAAGCCATAGAGATTGAAAAAAGACCAGAAAGCATGAACAGAAGAGATGATTCCATCAGGCTGTCAATCATTTGGAAGCCTGCACTCACAAACAAAAAAATCTCCACACCACAAGCCAGGCAAACACCTGGGCACAAACAGATCCCCCCTGATACCTCCAGCTCAAACACACCCCAGCCAGGCACCCAGATGAAACCCAGCTTCCTAACTAATGATAGCCGTCCATTTACCCGAAGCCAAGCTGCACTAAAGGCCTCCAATAAAGTAACACAATGTTGCCAGCCAATCAAGATACAAAAAGAGCCCCCCCCCCAAAAAAAAAAAACAGACAGAAGATATTAGTAGCAGAACACAGCAAACTCCAAGACCAATAAACACAGACCAAGACTCTCAACCAATCAGGAGGAAGAAAAAACCATTCTGACACAGCAATAGGCTGCCCCAAATTTAAATCTGAAACCACTGTAAAAGTCTGACTCATAGACAAACACCATACAGAAGCCTGATGATGGCAGATGAGATTCTGCTGAAAAGTTGCTACAACTTTAAAAGCACAACTACAATGACGTGGGAAAATACCTGAACAAAGCTAAATGCCATACATACATACATACATACATACATACATACATACATACATACATATATCATAACTTCTTGGTGTTTCGATGTCAACATTTTATTTATTTCCTGTCTCAGTTTTGTAATAATTCCAGCATGCTTTCTTCCTGTTCCAGAAAGGATGGGTGATAAAGCAGCTATCTACAAGTTGGGCACACGATGTGATCTGAACAGTTCTGGCTTTTGTGTGAATTTGACAATTAAGATTTTTAAACAGATTTTGTGTGAATTTCACCATTAAGACTTTTAAACTCGAAGTTATAAACAGTGCAAAACTAGCCAATTGTGGGGGGGGGTGTTGTTTTTCATTTTCAAGCACTTCACGAGTTGACCATGCACAATAAGAATCTCTTCAAATATTTCTGATCATCCAAGTTTTCTGCGTCACACAAATGCTTTTATCTGACTGACATTGCCAATATAGCTTATTGTACAGAAAGACTATCTAAACTTCTGATAGGATTCAGGGGTGCTTCAGAATTCACAAGAACAAGCATTTCTCTACTATTCATTTTAAAGCAACCTGCCCACATGAACATTTTAAAAAGATATACCATTGTTTTGAGAAGTTGACCCATCAAAGTTAATAGCACTTAAATAACTCTTAAAGCAGTTTATTTTCCCCCCAGTTCCTTGAGGAAACTCTGTTTGGGGGGGGATGGGGACTACTTTAATTAGAAAAGTCTAAAAATCCAAAGCACTTCTCGCCCTAGCCAGTACTTCTCTTTCAGATGAAATAATGACTTGAATTAACCTCCTTGAACAATTAGCAAAGAAGATCACTGTAACTCGGAAACAGGTACAGTACCCATGTATAGAAAAGCATAATTTATAGAACTCTTGAGAGAAAAACAGGCAGTTTAGTCTAGTGATTAAAGACGTCATTAAATGACATCGTGATACATCATGAATTTGAGTCCTCCCTTAGGCAAGAAGCCAGCTGAAGGATTTGAGGCCAGTCACTTTCTCAGCTCTAGGAAACAGGCGCAAACCACTTCTGAAAAACCTTGCAAAGAAAAGTGCACGAACTTGCATGTGTAGTTGCCAGGAGTCAAAGTTATTCAAAAGCACCAAAAATAAATAAAAAGAAAAATATGTTTTGTTTTTGCTAACAATTTGTTTATTAAATGTGAATAATAATGCATTTTATTACTAAATGCTAATGCTCCTATTTTATTTTATCCCCCTACTTAATCAGTCTTACTTAAAGCAGCTGGACATTCAAAGGTCAGTAAGACACTACGATTTTTTTTATTGCAGTTTACTTCAAAGCAACTGGCACTATATTTAACTAAACACTACCACTATCATGCTGCCAAGCTGATTGGCTATTCTAGATTGGATACTAACCAATAAAAATTTAGTTAAGAACATGGTAGTAGCACTTGACCATACAACTGGTTGCTTAGCAACCATTCAAACAAAATGACCACCATAAAGCTACTTACCCTCCAGTTTCAAAGTTCAATATTACTTCCCCCTGCACTGCATCATGATTTCATTTTGGACACTTGGCAACCACATTTACAGCACCATAATTCACATGACCATAACTTGGCAATCACATTTACAGCACCAGTCATATGACCATAATTTACAACAATTTTGCCATTTACTTCCCATTGCCAGCCCACAATGAACAATGGAATTTCACTAAATAACCATAGGACTATCTGCAGTCAAAGGCATTATCCCAATCCTCAAAACATATATTTTAATAAATTCAAAGAAAATATAAGGTGTTAGGGCCTGCGAAACAAGACTGAAAAGTTGCTCAGGGCAGCCCTGTAAAATAACACTAGGGAGTTCCTAAAGAAGAATGGATATATAACTTGATCGCAAAACCTTTCTGTAGTCGATCTGATTCAAGGATTTATGATGCAACCATCTGACCTGCAAGATTTAGAAACGTATCAAAGTGATATGTATTAGAAGTTATGGATTCTGCTTTTAAGAGATCTTGAATACTAGTACCAGGTCCTGAAAGCGGATTTGCTAAATTTAGTGGCCACAAAAAGTAACAGCAGCAGCAACCACATCAGATTTTGTTTTCTAAACCTAAATGCAAGATGTATGACAGTAGATTAGGTAGATTATCTTCATACTAATAATGAAATTCATCCTTCTGTAAGCATACACCCTTCTACTTATACAATGTTTGACAATTGCGTTTTTCCAAGAACCATCTTCACTGTACCTAATATTGGCTAATCAAATGGGAACTACTAATGCTGCTTAAGAGAATTGACCATTTGTACATTCAATAAGCATGAACAAATTAAAATTGATGGTAATGTCAGGAGACAAGAACATTGCTCCCTATAGACTTGTGATGGTGAACCTATGCCACAGATGCCAGAAGTGGCATGCAGAGCCCTTTCTGTAGGCATACAAGCCATCACTCCAGCTCAGCTCCACCGCACATGCATGCAGGTTTCCCACCAGCCAGCTGGTTTTCAAGTCATTGCTGCGAATGTGTGTGTGGGGGGGCAGGGCTCATGAAGGAGGGCAGGGTGCATGCGTGGGAGGTGGGACGCATGTGAAGGGATTCAGAGCACTGTGCAGGGGATACACACACATGCATGGGAGATACACATGCATGGCTGGAGGGGCGCGCGTTGCATTTTGGAGATGCATGCGTGCGCATACGCTTTGGGTACTCAGTGCGGAAAAAAGTTAGCCATCACTGCTATGGGTGCAAAGCACAATTTTAGAAATACAGGTAGACCTTGACTTACAACAGCACTGAAAAAAGTGACAGGATCATTTTTCACATTTATGACCATTGCAGCATCCCCATTGGGGTCATGTGTTTACATTTGGATGCTTGACAACTGACTTACATTTATGATGGCTGCAGTGTCCCTGGATCTTGTGATCCCCTTTTGCAACCTTCTGACAAGCAAAGTCAATGGGAAAACCAGATTTACTTAACAATCATGTTACTAATTTAACAACTGCAGCGATTCATTTAACAACTGTGGCAAGAAAAGTTGTACATTGGGTTGTAAAAGTCACTTAGCAAATGTCCCACTTAGCAACATAAATCTTGGGCTCAATTGTGGTTGTAAGTCGGGGACTACATGTACACATCACCATCACAGTATATAATTCTAGATAGCTTTCCAAAAGAAGAAAGTGTCAGAATAATAGCTTCTTACAAACTAAATTAAATCTGGTTGCCCAAGCTGCAAATCAAGGATTGCGTGAAGCCCTAAGACAGTTCTAAAATGCACAGTCATAATTATTTGTAACACAAGGAAAATGATTCATCGCATGGAGACTAATCATGCTAACTATATTAAATCAATTTGTTTCTAATTTAATCCTATTCAGTATTTTCCCTTGTCCACCTACTTTCTGAAGCACAACTTTTAAGATGGAACACAAGAGCCAAGTAAGACTCCATATTCCAAAGGGCTCTTTAAACATGTATTTCAGGGGTATCAAACTCAAGGCCCGCAGGGTGCTTAAATCTGGTTCACAGGGCTGCCATGGAAACAGTGAAGGACCGGCCCTCCAAATTCCAAAGAAGAGCACACACAAAACCAATGATTTTGACAGCCTGAATTATAATCCTACTCCTAACTACTCAGTAGTCAATCTTGCTGAAACAATAAGGTCTACTGTAGTCGTCTCTAAAGGACAACTGGGACCAGCAACTTGGTTATTAAGCGAAGTGAGCAATAAGTGGAATCATGAGTGTTTACAATCCTACTTCAATTTTTCCTTACTTTACTTTATAGACCTGCAAAGGTTATAAATAGAAAGAAGGGTCATAAAGTTACTTTTTTAGAATCAACAGTTGTTAAATGACTGTGTGGTGAAACAAGGACTACCACTTAGTTATTAGAAATACTAAATGCCTTATGCTAAATTGGCTGAAGTAACTACTGGATTACTCAGATTATTTCTTCCATATTTCAAAGTTACTTTTGGAAATATGCATACACTGGATTACTTGGATTACGTCTTCCATATTTCCAAATTACTTTCAGAAATATGCATACATATTTTCAAAAGAAAGTTCTTAAAGTTACTTCATTTAGACCGCAATCTTACATATGCATATATAGTACTGTGCTAAACCCTATTAAGTTCAGCAGAGCTCACTTTCAGAGAAATGGGTGAAGGATTGTAGCTAATTGTAACCATCCAATAACTTACAGCTTTCTGGAGATACTTACAAAGTTATTTAAAAGAGTGAAACCGGACAAGTACACAGTGTTAGCAAGAAACACAGAACACGGTGTTTTATTATTTATATCACTAGATATGCATGAATCAAATGCATCTGTATGAAGGCACATACATATATAACACACAATACAACCAATTCTACAATGCAGTAATGCCCGGCACTTTGGATCAAAGCATTTAAAAATGGACAGCCCAAGACTTATTTCCATTCCCCTTTACAAGTCCTTAGACGAGAGTACCTTTTTTTAAATCTTTATCTTGCCTAATATATTTGCCAGAGATCCTAATTTGCCCAATAGTCAAAGCGCAGACCTTAAACAGCAGGCTCAAAAACTCTGCACCCATTGACCTCACCCCATTCCTAAGAGGTCCTTAAAAGGGACATGCACAAACGCACCTACCATCCCTGTCTTACCATCCCCATTTCTCTGTATTTACTCCCTTGGTTCTTCCTTTATGTACTTATACTTATCTTGTATATGTTTGGCAAATAAACGAACAAACATTACATTCCCCCTTTACTTCTCTCGGCACACTCAAAAAAATAACTGACCAATCTGTTTACCCCTTCCAAGTGCTACAGATCCACCAGCATTTTTGTAGAAATTCACGCAGATTCCATCTACCGCTGGATGGAATGTGACCGAGATTCGCCTGCATGCAAAGAGGCACGTACTGGAATACACTTTAAAAAAAAACAAAAACCGAGAGGAGGTCTGTCTTTTCTCTCTCTCTCTCATCCTCTTACTTACCACTGTTCGCCGCGATGTTCTCCCGCAAAAACTGCCCGCTGGAAAGATGCTTGAGGCCAAAGCTCTTGGCGATCCTCTCGCACACGGTCCCTTTGCCGGATCCCGGGGGACCCAAGACGACGGCTCGCAGGAGCTTGGAAGCCATTGCAGTCTACCTTAAGGAGGGGGGAAAAGAGAGAGTTTAAAGCGTCAAGAGCCGGGGTTCCGGTTCCAAAGCTGGGAAAAGAAAGGCGGAACCCCGCACCCGTGCCGACGGCGAGAGGAAAGCAAGGACTCTTCCCTCAAGACTCACTTTCCCTAACTCCCCCTCCCTTTATTCCAAGCCAGAGAGCCGGTTAAGACCCCCCGGGCGGGGTTTGAAGTCCCCTGGCAAGCCAGGCGTAGAAAGAAACCAGCGATCTGAGCCCCGCGGTGGGTTGTTGTATGATTATTATTTCGACTGCCGTTTGATCAAGCTCAACTTTTTTAACTCGCCAAGAGGAATGCTTGCCCACTCAGGCTTGAGTTTGTCGCTTCGATCCAGACCCTTTTCCTCCAGCCCAGCAAGACGCGCGTCTGGGGGGGGGGGGGGGGGGGGGAAGGCCAAGAGCAAGGTGGAAAATGTTGCAAATTTTAGAAAGAAGGGACCGCCGACCACTTTCTCTTTGAGTTGCACGTGAGCGAGGTTTGTTTCTTTCTCCTTCCCTCCTCCCCTTCCCCCCCAAAACCCCCCCGCCTCTTAGCGGTTCCAAGGAAGTCGCAAGAAAAAACTTTCTTCGGGCTGATGAAAAGAGAGGAAAACGCCGAAGTTTAGCAAGCGTCGGGCTTCTGAAGTACCTTCTGAAACCCAGCCGGTCAGATTTACGGCTCCCGTGTGCAAAACTTTTGAAACGACCGATTGCCATCTCCTGTTGTACTCGGGTCAGCCCTTCGCCAATGCACGCGCCCCGATTGCAACAGCTCTTCTGTTAAGCAGAAGGAACAACCAAACTCACCCCTGCTTCTCGGAGCAACAAACAAGCAAATGCACAAATCCTAAGAAGGTGGCGGGAGGGGGGGGGAATAAGTCCGCAAAATGGCGTTTTTAAAATAGCCGACCGATTGTTTCACATATTCGCGATCCCCGTTCGATCAAAAAGAAAAGAAAAGAAAAAAAAGCAGCAAGACTTCCCAGTTCCGACTGCGCCTTTAAGAGAAGCGAGAGAGAGAGAGAGAGAGAGGAAGAGACAGTCTTCGCAAAGGCAAACTGTTCTCAATTACTCTGCCCAGTTTCGCGCAAGCAGCAGCAGCAGGAGCTGCGAGCACATCGTTAAAGAGGGAGGAAATCCCACCAGTTGGAGTCAACAGCAAACGAACTCCGCCCCCCTCTTTAAAGCAAGGTGTCTTGGGTTTTGTAGTCCTGAACGGCACTTCGTCGGGCTCTTTGCAATAAACCTTGCCCCTTCGTTCTACTACCGGTTCCAGAAAGCCTACTGCCAAAGCTGAATCGCGATCCAACCCTTTTCCATCCACCTTGCCATCGGACTGGATGCAGAGACTGGAATGTAGGTGTAGTTGGGCCCTGCGGGGAGGGGAGGAGACGGTGTCAGGATAGGTGCTGCTGTTTTATAATGTTGCAAACGTTGTTGGAGATGCGTGTGCGTAGGTAGGAAGGGGAGGGAGCTTAGCCAAGCAGAATGGAATAAGCATTATTTTATTTTTTTTATTATTTTTTTTAAAAAATCTTAACCCTGAAATGTTCTTCCTCAAATAGCTATTTTTTTTTCCCTTCATTTTTTTTCTCCTTTTTTGGGTAAAGTCTCTGAAATACATTGCTGTGCAGGCAAAGAAATGGAAGAAAATGATGTTTAATGAGAATGAATAGGGAGTCCAGGATGATTGGTGGAAGTGTGTTTCTTTAGAAGCCTGTTTAAACCTGTTCACTTTTTCTATGAGGTGATTTCCCAAGTTTGCAGAGACAAAAAAAAATGTAGGTGCTTGCTAGAGAATGAGAAGAAGCTTTTTAACACTTTTAGAGGCCAATCCTTTATCTTTGTCTCTGGAAATATAACCCAAATTGATTAATCGTGTATTTATATAAGTAACTCAAGGCAGCAAACGTGCATAATATCTCTTCCTCCTATTTTTCTCACAACCACCACTCTAGAAGGTGGGTTGGGCAGAGACAGAGTAAGTGACCCAAAGTCACCTACTTTCATGCCTAAAATGGGATTAGAACTCAGTCTCCTGGGTTCTAGGCCAGCACTTTCACAATCACGCTAAATCTGTGCAAAAGAGTTGTGTAACATTTGGTGGGGCCCAAAGTCTTTCCGAAAAAGATAGGAAGCCATGTACCCACAATGTAAGAACAAATCAGGTTGTTTTGGTTTTTTTTTTTACAAATGTTAGACTTTAGGGACTCAAGTTTTTGGTTTCTGCAACTTTTATAGAAATAGAACTTATTCATTTAGTATTCTCAAACATCATGTGAAATTCTAGCTCAGGGGTCCCCAAACTTGGCAACTTTAAGACTTGTGGACTTCAACTCCCAGAATTCTGGCTATGCTGGCTGGAGAATTCTGGGAGTTGAAATCCACAAGTCTTAAAGTTGCCAAGTTTGGAGACCTCTGTTCTAGCTCTTTTGAAAAATCTATAATGTGGGGAAAGGTGGATGGAAAGAGAAGTGAATGGCCAGTAGCAAGGTGGATAGGCTCAACTACAGCAGTAATGGCTGTGCTGTTGGAAGACCTGAAGAGCCAACTGGGGAAAGATCTTCCTTGAGAAAATTTATTTATGAGGTCTTTAGGAAGCATGTAGTACATAATCAATTCACAAATTTAGGAACTTCTTCCTGCTTTCCAAGGACATGTCCAGATTCTATTTCAACCTCCTGTTCAGACCTTCCTTCTCAATTATTGGTGAAAAGTTGTTAGTATCTACCAGAAATAATGTCTCATTTTAAATTTATCAGATCCATGCCTTGATTTGGTGATGGAATAGAAATTGGTAGTGGCTTTTTTTATATATATATAAAAAGTCCATAGTGGCTACTTGGAATCAAAACCACTATTGTATGAGTAGGAACTGGTTTAACTTTTCCCATTTACTTTCTTTACTTGCCCTTGGTAAAGATGTGCATTGAAAGAAGAAGAAAAAGATACAGTTATAAGAGTGAATCCCTTTTGTTGAACTCCTGTTGTTTTATCTCCATGTCCCGCCATTTGGAAGCTGAAGGAGAAGGGTAACTTCAAATTCATACTCATTGTGTCAGAGGTCACATTAATCTTGAGTTAGGTTAGTTGTTCAATTATTAACTTTGAATACTCCTGAATTTAAGATAAATTTCTTATGTGCTGAGAATTTTATATCTCTAGTGGCTGAACAGACCTAATGTATTAACAGAAGAAAAAACAGTTTAAGATGCTTATCCTTAAAAACAACCATCTAAAATAAGACTTCGTGTAAAAATGTAAGATTTTGTTCTATTTTTTTAATTACTCTGAACAAAGCAAAGGATTGCAGCCTTTTAAAAAGCATTTATATTTTTGTCATACAGGTAATCCAACATTTCAGTGAGTTTTTTACAACCTTCCTTGCTACGGTTGTTAAGTGGTAGATATAGTGCCTTGATAATACCCATAAGCTAGGCATGTCCCGAAGCTCTAATTGTAAAGCTTCAGTTCTTTTTTAATCCCACCATTATTATTTTTATGAATAACTCAAGGAGGCAAACATACATAGTACTCCTTTCTCCCATTTTCCCCACAACAACCCTCAATGTGAATTTGAGTTGGGCTGAGAGAGAGGGAAGGAAGGATTGAGAGAGGAGGGAGGGAGGGGAAGAGAGAGAGAGGAGAGGGAGAGGGAGAGAGAGAGGGAGAGAGGGAGGGAGACTGGCCTAAAGTCACCCAACCAGCTTTCATGTCTAAGGCAGGATTCCACAGTTTCTAAGCCAGCGCCTTAAACAGAAAACCAAACTGGCTTTCTTATTCCAGAAATCATAGTCACTTCATTTCTAGTCTGGTGACTTAACCACTAGACCTCAGTGGCTCTCTACAGTTTTTACTGTTATTGTTTTCCTGTTACAGTTCTTACTGGAAAGGTAGCGCTTATAAGTTTATTGCTTTATGAACTTGTCTCATAAATTGATTCTAGATAAACATTTGGCAAGCTGACAAATGTCGATAAGGTTGCCCTCTAAACTCCCATTCATAAAATAAAAGACCAGCTCAAAGTTTCATTAAGCTGAGCACAGCAGCTCTCTATGTGTTTGTTATTCTGATATGTTCTGATTGGAACAGAGTTGGAAGGAACCTTGAAGGTCTTCTAGTCCAACCTGCTGCCAGGAAATCCTATATACCATGTCAGACAAATGGCTGTCCAATCTCCTTTTAAAACTATCCAGTGATGGTGCATCCATAGCTTTTGAAGTGCCCACATAATTTCCACTGATCGATTGTTCTTACTGTTAGGAAATTCCTTCTTAGCTTTTGGTTGGATGTGTCTTTGGTAAGTTTCCGTTCATTACTAATGATCCTTTACATTTCATAGTCTTCAGTGAGTTGGTCCTTCCCCCCTCCCCCGATTTCTTAGATTTATAGTCTATCTGCTACAGTACTTTTATACTGTGCTAATAGAAATTAGTAACCAATAAATCACTTTGCTGTAACGGAATGCTTTCCAAAGACAGTGAACTATTAAAAGGAGTGACAAATTCCTAACTGTATGTGAAATACTTCATATGCTGGTGGAAGCCAAGTGTAATAAGCTAATAATTACCTAAATAACAATATATCTATTATTGAATTTGCCACATTGTATTATAAGACTTGGTTCAAATCAACAACCATATATATATATGTGTGTCCCAAGAGTGTATGTTCACAACTTGGTAACTCTTGCTTTCTCAGGTTCAGTTGATATTGATAAATTCAGGGACTTGTGTGTGTGAGAGAGAGAGGGGGGGGGAGGGAGGGAGAGGGGGCGGGAACAGCATAGTTGCCCACCATCCCTGAAAATTTCCTTTTCCCTAGTTCCAGAACTTTTTGAATTATTTCTTTAGGAACTTTTTCATGCACCTTAAAAACAACACAAAGGCAAGTAGATTGATTAATAGGAATTAAAGACTGATCAATGTGAAAAAGCAGGATGGAATAATTATATTAAAATATTTAATATTTTAATCCAGCAAGTGTCTCATCCAATTGTTGTTGCTAAGGGTGTGTGAGGTGTTCTTTTTTTGTATTGAGGTTTTATCCTTGTAAGCTTCTTGGAGTCATGCAGAGTGAATTGGGCAACTGTACAGCTTTTCTTAAATAAATAAATAGGTATAGGAAAGGGCTTTACCATTTGCTAAAGGTCTCTTATTCATCTTTTAAAAAAATATGCTGCATTCATAATTATTGTGTTTTTTTTAAATAGTTTAATACCTGAGGCCTAATGTGGAAACACTTCCCATTTCTAATCTAGATATATAACCCAAAAAATAATAATAATTGGGATTGCCTGGTTTTATAGCACCATAAATATGCGTAGTATTCCCATTCACACTAGAATATGTGTTTTTGCCCTTAGAAGTTTAAAGCTGAATTATGGAGTCTCCAAAGAAGAATCATCGGTGAGCAGGTCAGAATGAATTTTTTGGTGCGTATGAAAGTTTTTCACGTGTTAAACAGGTGCCAGGCTGACCAATGTGGCTCTGGAGATTTAGCACGTCTGTGATTTTTGTGCGAGCGAACCACTCGCGAAGAGCTTTCTTATCTTCCGCCCTGTTGCTATGCTTTTCAGTAGCCAACCATTCACTCTTTGGACTGGAGTATCCCCACTTATAAACGCAGCGCAAACGCCAACCAGTTCAATATCCCAAAGATGCTTTAAAAAAAACCAAAAACCAAAACCATTTTCACTCTCAGGAGTGAATTTGCAATTCAGGAAAGTCTCGCCTTCGATCGTCCGAATCCGTTACAAGTTTGCAGAAATCGTTCCGGATCGGAATGAAGATGACGAAAAAAAAAAACCACATACACACACACACAAAACGTCGGATCAAGTCGAACCTATTCTGTTTCGAAGCCGTCAGAAAACCGCCAAGCATCCAAGACAGTCCCTGGGGCAGAGGGGGCAGGTGACCCTCTCCACGCGCGTCGCCTCCGCGTTCCCCCGATACTCTCCGGCTCGGCGAAAAGGAAAGCGAGCTTTTTTTTAAAGACGCGCCGTTCTGCCTCGCCCACAAGTTAACTTCGCTCGTCTCCGGCTTTCCTTTTTTTTGTTTTTCCTTTTTCTTTTATTCCAACACCCGCCTCCCACAGTCACGGAACCCGGAAGTTTGTGTGTGAGCGCGTCTCTTTCTGCGGTTGGTGGTTGGCGTGTCGTTGTTTCTTTTTTTTTTTCTTCTTTTTTTTTTAAATTTCTATCACATGGCAGCGTACGAGAGAGAGAGATACAATAAAAACAGAAAAATGGCGACAGTCACGTTGTGGCGACTCTGCGCTGCGTCATTAGATAATCTTCGCGCAAAGAAAGCTAAGGAACAAAGACGAAGAGAGCGCGGGGGGCAAAAGCAGCGCGTCCGGAAAGGTGGGTGGGCGAAGGGGCAGAGACTTTTTTGGCAAAGCGTGCAGGGAGCCGACGGGCGGGCGATTGGGGGGGGCAAGAGACGATTAGGGATGGGGGGGGAGAGTTGAGCGAGAGCGTTTATTGCAGGGCACCGGGGTTGGCATCCCAACTCTTTTTTTTTTTTGTTCCCACCTCCCCCCCCCCGTTCCGCTCACGGAGCCCCGGGGAAAAGTCCTGCGAGAGGTTGGTGGATTTTGACAAGGGGGGGGGGGAGCAAAGCTTTTATTCGCCCCAGGAAGGAGGGGCGGCGGCGGCGGCAAGCTCCGGGGCGAGGTGGCGATGCCTGTCCTCCTTTCTCTCTTCCCACCCCGCTTTTCATAAACGCGACCCGCAGCTGGGCGAGCGACCGGGTTTTTTATTTTGTGAGCTTGAGCGTTTCCCTTCGCCTTCCCTGCGCTCTAACTACTAGGCGTCCCGGCGACCTTCCGCGCGCTTTTGCCCCAAAGGGAGCCAATATTGGTTCGCCTTTTCTGCTTTTTTCTTGGGCTTGCGTAGGGGAGGAGGGGG
The DNA here is from genome assembly GCA_033807585.1 of Hydrophis major. Lineage (NCBI taxonomy): Eukaryota > Metazoa > Chordata > Lepidosauria > Squamata > Elapidae > Hydrophis > Hydrophis major. The sequence goes on from CM066330.1 coordinate 178,211,126, forward strand.
CCGGGTATAAAAGACCGGAGAGAGGCCCGGGACTGGAGGGGAGCCGTCCCATCCCTAGCATAACCCCTCTTCCTCGGAGGGATGCTGCTGAGGAGGGAGGTTGGCTCGGCGACCGCTTGACCGGCGGGCTGGAGAGAGCGGGGAGAAGAAGGGTGGTGGTGAGGGGCGGTGCGGGGAAAAGGGAAGCGTCCGCTCCGGAGGGCGTTGTGGTGCCTCTTAAAATGTGGCGCACTATTATTTTCCTTCAGACTCCTGGCCCAGTTCCTTTCTAGTCAAGTGATTGTAAATATAGCTCGGGTGTTGTTTACATGAAACCGTCCAGGGGGAGGAGCGCAGAGAGGAGGAAGAGGAAGGCGGAGGAAGCTTCCCAGGCTGGCAGGGGTGAGTTGTTCCCCAAAAGGAGGAGCTGCCGGATAAAACTGAGGGCCGGAGGCTCAGACCAGCGGTATCGGTATGCGCGCTGGAGGCGAGCGGCTCCCTCGCTGCTTGGGGCTGGCCTCCGCGCGCCTGCTGTGGTTGAAGTGCCTGGCAGGCGAGGCCGGTTGCTCGGTCCGGGCTGCCTTGTCCTCCAAAATGGATCTGGGCTTCTTTCTTTCCTCTAAGCCCGAGCTCACTCCTTTCGGTTTTGAGCTGCTAAGGTGTGGAATGGCTAAGCCTGGTTTCCCACCCAATAAAGCAGCTGCACCTGGTGGTTCTCTGGGTGTGATCAAAACCTTTTTTTCTCCCTTGGAGCTTTCCGGATCTATGGATTTGCAGATCCCTCAGGTTCCCAGCCAGCATGGCTTTCCCTAGAGCTGTGATGGTGAACCTATAACACAGGTGCCGGAAGTGGCACGCAGAGCTATCTCTCCGGCCACGCCAGCCATCGCCCATTGCTTTCCTGCATTCTGGAGCGTGCATATGCACTGGTCAGTTGGCTTTTGCGTGCACAGGAGCACTGAAAACTGGAAGAGCAGCTCCCCCAGTGTGCGTGTGCATGCTGGGAAGCTGAGCTTCCAGTTTCTGGTGCGCACATGCATAATGGCCAGCTGTCTTTGGGTGTGCATGTGTGCCAGAAATTGGAAGACCAGGTGTCCAGTGTACATGCGCTGACCGGAAACCGGAAGCTCAGCTTCCTCTGGTTTCCGGCACTCCTAGTGTGTGCGCTCCAGTTTCAGCACTCAGTGCCGAAAAGATTCACCAACGCTGCCCTAGAGTGTGCCAAAATGGCACCATCATCTTGGGGAAAAGGGGTGGAGAGCTATGCTGCTTGGTCTTCTTTTGCGTTGCCCTCCTAGCTGTCATGCTTGTCTTTAAAAAAAAAATAAATAAATAAATAATGATGTTGGGAAAAGTTCCCTGCTTCCAACATTTCTCCCTTGCTTAACATTTGCATCTGCCAAAACACAGAGCCAAATTGCGTCCTGCTTTTTAAATAACTGAGAGGGCCTTAGTCCTGAAGCATTCTGGCTTCTTGAAGTGATCTTAACAAGCCAGGATTAATAGGACTTTGAAATTCTGCCTCTTCCAAAAGTCATTTATCTGCACAACTCCTGCATGTATAAGAGGACTCTGTGGATGTCACCGGTATGAGTTACTTCCCCATTCTTGGCATTTTTATTCTGTCCGATCCAATGAAGTATTGGAAGGAAAGTATCTCAGAACACTCTGTCCACCTATCAGTGTGTTCATCAGCAGAAACTTTCCAAAAGCAGAATGCTTGGGACCAAAATTGGTGAAAGTGAAAAAAAGCTGGAAAAGAAAAGAGTGAATTTGAAAACAGCCAGATGTGCTTGGAGTCTGCGGAGAAAAAAAATATATGAAAATTTCCTAAAGTATTCCTTTGGGAGAGGACATGAATTTAGACTTTTGCTGGTTGTTCCCGTCTTAAGATTCTTTCCCCACCTCCTTCCTGGTCACATGACCCAGAGTAGAATGTTCAGGACTTGGAAAGAATTCCGGAAGTCATGTTCTACATGGGTTCCCTACCTTGTTGTTCTTTCCAATCCAGAAAAATCCAGGAAAGAGATTACATAAAGAGACTTGGGACTTTGTTTATCAACAGGATAATTCTTGGAAAACAAAACTGGATTGGCAGGAAATTCCAATAGAAGAACTGTGAGTTTGAATAGGGGATGGATCTGGACAAGAATTGCAAATCCCCAATGTATCCCAATAGAAGAAATAGTTGGGCAGTGGCTCAGAATGCTGTTGGCTCTTCATTCTAAGCCCCCTCCCTTCCCTGTAACTTAAGGTCTTGGAAAGAATTCCAGAAGCCAAGCTTTTCATGTTTTCCATATATTTTGCCTTTGCAATACATTTTTACCATTAGACTATCCTAGCTTCCTAGCGAATGCATGATTGGAGTGAAATAAGTATCATTATGTCTCAGTATCTTTTTTTCTTCTTCTATATCACACTTTCCCCAGAATTAAGATGAAGTGCTTATCACCCGTTCTGAAATCCGCAAAGAGCTGTTTACAATAATCATTAAAAACCACTGTAAAGCTATCTAGCTTCTGTTGCCTCTGATTAAAATCACTGCCAATCACCTAATTAGGAACTAGGCAAGTTTTATATAACTTGAGACAGTCCTAGATGTTAGAATGAGTGGAATTCAGAGGTGGTATTCAGCAGGTTCTTACCAGTTCTGGAGAACCAGTAGCGGAAATGTTGAGCAGTTTACAGAACTGGTGAATACCACCTCTGGAGATTTTACAGTATCCTTTCCCTGTCACGCCCACAGAAACAGTAGTAAAAAAAATTTGAATCCCACCACTGGTGGAAATATATTACTTAATCACCTGTACAGTTAATTTGCCTCATTCATGGATAGGAACAAAGTGAAAGCAATATAACAAAGATGAAGCAATGCAAAGTGACTTTTGTCACTTACTGGCCATGTTCAGTTAACTATAAGAGAAAGGACATAAAGTCTCAACATGTTACAGAAAAAAACCCTGAAATGCTGAGTGATCCTAGGTATATTTACTCACATTTCAATACAATAAGAGACCTGACTACGTGCCTACAATTGCAGGCTTAACCCTAAACTTGTTTTAAACTGCGACATCCCTGTAGTATCTTTCCATCACCCACCGATTTGCTATCACTAGGTTCCCCCCAAGGGAATTTGGTTTTTAGGCCTGAGCTGCTGCACTTTCTAGAAATTAACTACTATGTCTAAACAAGTCTGAATTAATTAACCTTTGTTGTTCTAATGTTAAAAAGTAATGGATGTGAGTAGTTCCCAGAATATTAACTCAAAAATTAAGTTGACATATCCATTTTCTCTTACTGTTCTTCTGTTGCGATCTATACTTCTATGCCTGACAACTTGCATCTCACTATCTTACGCAAATCATCTCTATTATCTTCTCTGGTTACATTTTGCTTTATAACATGTGATTTTTAAAAATGTAGCAACGTGAAGGATTGTCCAGTGCCTCCCTGGTTCATATTTTGAAGCAGAAGGGCTACAAGGTTGGAATTATTAGAACCAAGTTTTTGCTTCACAATGATGGAATAGGTTATATTTTAACAAATATAGGAGTGTTTATTCTCTCTGGCCAGTAAGTAACAAAAGTCCAGGTCTATGACCTCAATTCCTTTATTGCAGCATCAGTGGTTTTGATGAAACTTTTCTGTAAATACAGAGAAGAAATTCTAAATTTATTTGTGAATAGAATTTGACTTCTCTATATTTATTAGTCTTATTTTCCCTTTATCACTGTTACTCCTTATAGGCAGTGAAGAACAGCAGTGAAAGATGCCTTATGCCCTTTTCTGAGAAATGCAACTCCTAATGTTGCCAGCCTCAAGTCTGTAAGTATTTCTCTGTGGGCTTGTTTATTTGGGCTATGAGGCTTTGATGGAAAAGAAAATACTAGGATTGAATGTCATCTATGACTGAGAGTAATAAGGTGCTTGTGAGATGAATGTGTCGAATTATATATTTGTTCAGTGGTCTTGACAAGCTAAGTATCATTTAGGGTGGATGAGACTTCTGTCTCTCACAGAATTCTTAAGCAAATATTAAAAATAATGTAGTTGAAGAGAGTGGTATATTTAAAAGCAAAGGCTGGCAAAAAGTCTGTACAATAATGTTTTGCAGATAGAAGGTACAGTTGAGATTTGCAATGTGATGTCTCTATGATTTTCATATTTATCAATTTTTGTATGTTTTGCTTTTTATCTGCAAATAGTGGTCTTTTTAATTCTGCAGTCTAATGTGTACTTCATTTAAAGTATTTCTCAATAAGCATGTTAGGTTTGGCTTGTACAGACTGGATCTTAAATGGTTAAGATGTAACCCCATGGTTATAGTCTTTCCAAAAAAGTTTTTTTATCTCCAGCAACTATTATCTAGAAAGGAAAGGGCAGAAATCAGATATGGGAAAAGAGAGCAAGAAAAAGACAACTAAGTAAAAATATAGCAACTTGTAAGTATGAGAGCCAGTTTGGTCTAGTGGTTAAGGCACAAGACTAGAAAGTGACAAGAGTCCTGCCTCCACTGCACACGGTTTTTTGTTGTTCACTAGCTTGAACTTTGTGAAAATAATAAAGCTAGGATATATATAATGAAAATAAAAATAAAAAATGTAAAATAAAGAAATCTTAATTACTTAAGACAGAAATTTTTCAGAAATTAAATAGGCCTGAAGGGTTTAAAAGTTTTTTTTTTAAAGAAAATATATGGGAGAGAACTAGCTAATGTAAAGTTTATAGAAAAATAAATACATTGGCTTCAATTATACTTAATGGCTGTTCTTAAACCAATAATATTTCTATGAGTACATCTGTATTTTTTACCCCTAATTAATTTATCAGTTTGAGACCTATAGATTTTCTTATAGTATCACAGTGCTTTCAGGCTTTAATAATATTACCTACAACAGGTATGTATGGTTAAATTGAGAACACCTTCTGCTCAAACTTCCCTGAAATGAGTCAATTATTTTAGCAGAGCTTGTACTCAAGTTCCCAGTGGATAATGTTTCATATTTTGGTCAAGGTTACAGGGAATTCTTGCTAATCACGCTCTAATGCATTTTTGTCAATTTAGAAGTAGTTAAGTATAAAGATTGAAAAACTTCATGCTGCTATGCAGAAGGAAGGACCTATACTTCTGTGGAAATTTAAAAGAAAGATAAAAGCAGAGATGGAATATTTATTCAATTGTATTATTGACACCTTGTAGAAGTAGAGGAAGAGACTCTAGAATTTTAACAGTATAAAGATTGTGTATTATAGTTTTTTGCATATAAATTTAGTCAGAGTAATCACATATTTCGGTGAGGCAGGACAAAGAGTTTAGGCAAAAGACGTAGTAAGGTTTTTACCAAATTTTTAAAAAATGATTCTCAAATATACCAAATTAAATTGTTTTTTTGGGGGGGAGGCGACCTTCAGGGCATTTTAGCAACAGTTGTTACTTTTTAATCTCTTAGAATCACCGCAGCAACCATATCAATAAATGCTAATCAAACAAAATTTTTATTTTTTTACTTTTTTTCTTGTTTTTTACAAACATAATTGTATGAACAGTATGGCACCAGAGTGTCTTACGGTTTAGAACAAATATGACAATATTCTTCATATTTAATACAGTTGACAATCTTAATATTGATACATATTTTGTTAAATTGTAGTCCTTCATTCTTTGATTATTTACCATTTCAATCTTGTTTTTGTGTCAATCTCCATATTCTGAATATCCCTCTTTTAACTGCAAATAAAATATTATTAACCATATTTGTGGTGTTTAACAGACTTATATAATTCTAATAAAAATTCACCAATTTATATTGGGTTATAATCTTCCATTATTTATCCCCTTTCTGATTTTTAACTATGCCACTATTATATTTAAAAAATATCCCTTTCTACTCACATTTTACAATTTATTTATTACAAATAAAATAGTATTCATCATATTTACATTGGACAAGTTATATAACTCTAATAATAGTACAGTTTTATTAAGTTATAATTTTTCATTATTATCTTATTTCAGTATATTATTTTTCTTACTTTTATATCAACCAAAATCTAGATATAATTCTTTTTCCTAAATATTTGAAGGACTTAGATTTGTCTTTGGCACATGCCTCCACATTTGCATATTTAACTGTCTATCGTACTAACACCTATTGGGTAGCTAGCTAGCAAAGATGTAGCTAGCAAAGAGAGGAGGAAATTCTGGGAATTGAAGTCTTAAAAGTTGGCAGGATTGAGAAACTTTGCTCTATAGAGGAATGTGTGGTTTATAGCTTGAGAAGGAAGAGGAAGCTTAGCCGCCCTTAAACTGTTTTCCTGAGGTAAATGCCAGACACACCACATACACCATTGAGTCAGTCTTGATTTATTCAGTCCCTGGGTGTCTTTGGACTACTTCAGTTTATACCTACTTCACAGGGTTGTTATAGTGGTAAAATGGGGGAAAGGAGCACAGTGTATGTACCCACGAGTTTCTGAATGGAAAGCTGGGTATAGACTCACAAATAAAAATAGATATAAGGCACACCCCAGACCGTTGTGACTTCTGCACTCCTAAAACAACTGGGAGGTTACTATGTTCAGAAAGCCTGGAATGAACCATGATTTAATGTTATATGAATGAGTTCCCCAGTCCTTCACAATGACTAAATTGAAGACATCACCAGTTTTGAATTACATTCTTTTAACCAGAAACTAATGTTACATCCACACCTTAAATAAACTATGTATATTAACATTTGTACTTAAAATGCAAAATAAAACTTTCATTCCCTGTGCAGCCATGCATAGGAAAGGAGGAATTAAATAGACATGTTCATATCTGAGTGTGCTTTACTTGATGTTGATCCATAATGTATCAGCATATTATTAGAATAATATTATATTATTAAGGCTAAGGTATACAGAAATGCAGCATTCTTCTTTACATCAAATATATTACTGGGCTATTTATTCTAACATTGTTTATTTTGAATATAATTTTCCAGGAACCTCCCTCAGTTCTATCTGAAGACCCACCAACTGGATATGAAATTAATGCATATAAAAGAAATAGGTTACAATGATACGTTTCATTGTAGAGCAAAAATTAGCATCCAGTCCAAATGCTACAGTCTATTTTAAACTTTGGAATGCTATTTCTGAGCAGAGGAAAACCATAAGCTCAACTTGTTATAATTATTTCCCCAACACGTCAGCATTATCAGAAGAATTCAGAATTTATTTGCCCATTCCTAAGCAGTAACATTTTTTCATTTGGATGGTGGGGAATGGCCAGCTATCTGCAAGGAATATAAATCCTTCCATTGTCCACCATCCTGTCAGAACTGAAGAAACTTCTTGGATGAGAAGTGAAACTTCTTAAAAAGGAAAAAAAAAAGCCCAGTTGCCTCCTTTAGGATAACAATAACGTGGATGACTGAGACTCTCCATAGACTTTTAGCTATGCACTTTGGGATGAACTCCCTTCAAATGGTACGGGAATATGAATGGATTTTGAGAAAAATTGAAACCACATGAACCATTTGCACTTCAGTTTGAGATGCAGACAACAACAGCTCATCTCCAACAGCCTGTGCCTGTCTTTAACAGTGAAGGGACACAGGGAAAAAAAGATCCTGCAGCCAAGAAGGCTCCACACCAATTTGCACTATTCAGGTGACCCTGAGGTCACAGATAAACCTCCAGGTGGCCTCAACAACTCTGTAAAACAAGGCTGTCAAACTCATGGCCCATCATGTGCTGGCCACACCATGCCCAGTTTAGTGAAGGGGAAAAAAGTTGTGATACATTACATGACGACTCCGTGACAATGCAAGTTTGACATCCCTGCTCTAAAAGAATGCAAATAACCAACTGTCTTCAAGGGATATAAATCCTTCCATTCCCTTCTATTTTGTCAAAGCTGAAGAAACTTCTTGGATGAGAAGTGAAATGTCTTCAAAAGAAAAAAAAAAAAACCAAAGTCCAGTTGCCTCTTGTAAAAGTACCTTTGGGACAACTGAATAAGTAGTAGCAGTCTTTTATCAATAGTAAACAGACTATTGCCTCAGGTCATCCCATAGTCTATTAAAGGTATTTTTTCCCAAAAGGCAACTGGACTTCTTGGGTTTTTTTCCCTTTAAAAATATTTCTCTTCTTATCCAAGAAGCTTCTTCAGTTCTTCAATGAATTATTGAAGTTATTGGGTGAAAAGTAAAGCATTTTTAAAGAAAAAAAACCCAAGTCCAGTTTCCTTTCGAAAAAAGCATCTTTGGAACAACAATGACCTGCATGATTGGTCTCATCATCTCCTTGGTGACAGATGAAAAGCTGATAAAAAAGCTAATAAAATCAAGAAAAGTTGCAAAAAAGGTTTAGGGTTAGGCACAGATTGGCACAACATTAATTCCATTCCTGTGTAGAAAACACATCAAAGATCTTATGAAGTGATGCTTACTATATCCATTCAAGTAAATATGATTTTACAGTTGATTCCATCTGTCTCTCTACAGCTACTGATTGTCAAATATCAGAAAAATCTTAAATTCCAGGTATGTTTACATATGCTTTAGTGGGGGCATCAGGGCAGTGGAATCAGTCTTTGTGTCACAGGCAAATACAATTCCTAATAATAACAATCCATTTGTTTGTTTTCTTGGCTATCCATATAGAGACTCCTTGATCTTCCACTTGGGTGTTTTGCCGACAAATTGTATGGGAAGATAAATATGGGAAATCCTTGCTTCTAGTTTATTTACACATGTTGATTTTGTTTGGAGCCCTTATGTAACTCTCCCTGTTTGCACAAATATGGGTTTTGGGGAAGATACATGTGAGTTTATACAAATAAAACACAGGTAGTCCTCAACTTACAAACACAACTGAGACCAGAATCTTTGGGTGTTGAGCAAAGTGATCATTGAGCATCCACCCTGAAATCCAAACAGGATTTTGGCATGGAGTATTTGCAGCATGGAGTGTTGCCAGCCAGCCCCCAAGGACAAGATTCTCCTTATTTGTGGGGGAATGCTGTAAATGTCCTGTACCGTAAACACATACTTTTGAATAGTCGCTGAACACATGGTTGTTAAGCGAGGACTACTTGTAGTTAATCCTGCCAAGTGCTAATTAATTCATTGGGTTGTCTTTTGTTTTTTGTCGGATATGTTTTCATCTCATTAGTGCCCTCTTGTGGTTTTCTTTAAAAAATCATTTCTTTTCAGGTGTGCATCACATGGAAGCTTTCAGTCAGAAATGGAGAGGTGAGTTTCTTCTTCTGTTCCCTGGGCTCAGTCCAAAAGTCCAGTCCTGACAGAATATCTGGCTACAAAAGTTATTAACTTTATAGCAGATAATTAGGAATACCATATGAATAATAATAGCAGATTAATGCAGTCTTCTGCTGTGTGGAACTGTGCTTAAAACCATTAAGATATCACAGTAGAGTACATACTGATGTAAGTAAGTGGACTGTGTCAGACTTAGGGGAACTGTTTAACAAATAAAGTGTCTTTTTTTCCCCCAACTAGGTTGTTTTAGCTTTTGGCAGGTTTCTGAGTTAAAAATTATAGGAACCCCAGGTTTAGCACTGAACCATTTTTATTTGTAATGTGCCCTGAGGATTTCTTTTCTGGGAAATCCTATACATCAATTTTGTCTGGCTTAGCAGAATAGTTAGCGCATCCTTAAGTGACATTAATTTCAGCAAAGTTGTGGAAAAATAGGGCCTATATTGTTAATATATGTGGTAGAATAAGTTCCAGAGATATTTTCCTTTTCTCTCATCAGAAATCCACATTGCTAGCACTAATTTGGATGGTTCGGTTATCATTTTATCAATAAATATACTACTAGTATTTTGTTTAATAATTTTCTATTTAGTTATGTAATGCATAATTAACTAGAGAACCTTCAGCACAATGAACAAATGGATATTCAGGAAGGCTTCTGCTTATATGTACATAATTGCATGCACATCAGGTATGTCTGAAACAAGCAACAAAGCTTTCAGAAAGTTTGGAGTTCATTGTGGTCTCCTTTTTTTTTTGAACCCACAGCTGTGGATCAACTGATGGAACCTGCACCTTGGGATTATCTAATGGTTCTACATGAAGTCAGTCTTTCCAAGGAAAGGCAATGATTGACAGGCTGCCCTGGCTCAGTTATCACTGTGCTGATGCTGTCTATACTAAAGGTACAGTACTGTGATAACTGAAGGATGGTAGCCATCTTAGCTTCAAAGGAATTCAATATGTGGAGATCAAAGACATTACTTGATTCTGTAAACTTGTGATACTTTATAGATGAAAATTAAAGAGAACACATCTGGATCCTAGAAAAGCACATTTACAGTTTTATGGCTTACAGTTTCATTTCTTAAAGGGATAGTGCATACTTAAATGTACGACAATAATAAAAAAGGGAAGGCTTAAGATGCACTTTGCTTTGTTAACATATTTGGAAGACTCCACTAAAAGTTATAATGTGAGGCTGTCACTGTTAATGTCTGAATCAGTCACCCCAAAGAATAACTGTCTCTCTTTGGTGTAGATTAAATAAACTCTAAAAAGGGTCCTTAACAGTTCTAAAGCATCCCATTCTTAGGTGCTTGAGCCTTGCAAAATTAAGGGGCTGAAATGTTCAGTGCTTTTTTAAAAACATGGTGTGGGATTGGACAGAGTCAAAAAGGAAAATGCCTTCTAGATCCTCATTCTAACCCACTTTTCTCTTGCATATTTTAAACATAACCAATTAACATAGATGCATCTTTTTCAAAAACAGTTATGAAATGAACCAAAGCAGCATGCTCTCTGCAGATATTTCCTATGTTTGATACAAATTTAATCCTGATTGTCCCATTATGGATGAGTTATATAGTATATTCTCTGTCATAGATATCTGGAGCTGCAATTGGCAACATCATGAATTGTATTTAGGACTATTTTAGATTAGGGGTGGTACCAAATCTGAAACCATTTCTGAATTAATAATTTGCCCCATATCCTAAAATGAAACCAGTTCTGAATTAATAATTAGCCCCGTATCCTAAATTAAGCATTAATTGGTTTATCATAACCATAGTTAAGACTCTAAATCTAAAGAGATTTGGAGAAAAATCCAGTATGTGTTTATCCTGCCTGCTAGAGCTATCTTTTCTGTATTTCAAAAGAAACATGAAAAGACAAGGCACTTATTGATCAGGTTCCCTGTTTACAATTTTTTGGGGAAGTTTAAAACTGTTACCAAGTTTATATATATGAACTTTCTAAAATAAGTCATGTTGAAAAAAGTCCAGAAAAACTTTTTTTGGCTATCCAAACATGCAGTGTTCAAAACTGACCACAGGAGGGGGTCAGAGCATTTGTGTTTTGACAAATTTACATTTTTTCTGAGAAGAATCTGAAGCATGTTTGGCAGCTCCAGAGGGGCCACTAGCACATTCCAGGCATAAATAAAAACTCAAAACAGATATAACATTTCCATTTAATTATTATTTTATAAAGGAGCATAAGAAAAATATTTTGTGGAGCTTAAGAAATTGAAATTCAGCTTAAAAATGTGGAAAGATGCTTGGTGAAAACTACAGGTGTATTACTTATAATTTGCAGAGTAACAAGAATTTCAGGCACAAACTGGGAAGAAGCACAACAATGAAGACAGTGTGACTTTTATTACCTGACCTCAAGTATGCTTGTCCTCTGGCCCAAACACTCAGCTCTAACACCCTACTACTACCAATTTCAGAAGGAGCACTGTTTCAATCAATTTTCCATCTGCCTGCCTGTATTGTTATTCATTCTATATATAGTTAATCTATTAACTAAAATAAGATAGGGAATTTGGTCAGTTGCTTTGATGAAACTAAATTCAAACCACACAGACAGCATTGTTATAAACCACTAAGCTAATATTCCAGTTGAAAGAAACACATTTACTCTTGTTTTCCTGCTAAGATGTTTACAAGGAGGTACTTAATAAATTGTGGTATAATGTTTTACATCCAGATCAAATGGATTGAACTATTTGAATTTTCCCGGGTCTTTGATTTTGGGAAAGAATGAAGAAACATTTGCCTAACTCTCATCCTACAACATCATGTTCAAATCTTTGCTATAGAAATATGTGTGTGTGTTGTCTCTTATTTTTTCTATAAACCAGGAGTGTCAAACTCACATTATCGTGGCATCACATGATTTATTGCGGCTTTTTTATCCTTTGCTAAACCGGGTTGTGGGGCCGAAAGTTTGACAGCCCTGCAATAAACTAAAATCTTTGGAGTTTACCTCAACCCAGGATGGCTTAGAGGCTTTTTAGAAAGATTACAGAAGTGGTTCTTTGTTTTAATTTCTCAGCCTTTTTTATAATCCTGGGATTACTCAATTATTCTCTATGAAATAAGACTAATTATGATTAGCTTAGTGAGATTAGTCATGGTCAGCTACATGCTGTCACACTAGTCAGTTCATCTGGCTCTGAAATCTTTTAGTGGCTTTACCAGAAGTAATTTCTGATAAGTTCATCATCAAGAGAGCTGTAAGATTAACTCCTCAGGATGTGCATCTAGGATCTGAAGTGAAAAGGTGCCTAGAAGTATGTGTGTGCTTTGGCAGTGCCTCTTCAAAGGAGTCCTGTCTTTTTGGGGGGTGGGAGATTTCACATGGAAGCCAAACATTTGTAGGAAAACAAGGGGGAAGCATTAAGGGTACTGCTTGGATTAAATTATCTTGCCCCAGGGCCCTCCTTCACTTAAGTGTGAAGATTCCTGGGATCACACAATCACTACAGAAGCTTGAGTGCTACATTAAGGAAGCATTGCCACTTGCAAGAATAGGGCCCACACTTGCTTCATACCACTTTTTTCCACCCTGGTTGCTTTTATTTCTTATCTGCCCTTTTTGACTTAAAATAAGATTTTTGTACAACCACAACATACATCAATTTTAAACTGCTGCTTTTTATCCTTTCACACTGAAATTAGGACTCTGCTTTTAACAGCAGCCACTCCTAAGTCTTGAGCCCTTTTCTTCTCTCCTGGGTTGACCTCAAGCCTTCAAAGCTTCACCAAAAGCCTTAAATGCTGACCACAGAAATATTGGCATGACGAGGCAGTTGCGTTGTTTGATCATGAACAACTGAATCATGATGATCTTTATTGGAGTATAGTCTTGCATTTATATACATTTTTAATTATCCTCCATCATTGGTTAACTGGTTACTGCTTAACTTTCGTTACTGTTTCGCATAGTAATCCATACAATTAATTATCTCTAGTTAAAGTCTAACATATGTTTACTTCCTCTCTCTAATCCTCCTTTAGATTAGTGACTTTGTTTACCTGAGTTGTATTTTCTTGGAAACATTCTTTATCTGAAGTTTGCCATCCAAGATTGGAACATTCCTGCAATTACAACTCTACATGCTACATAACATGTAGTGTAGCTATTTTATTTTCAAGATTTTTTAAAAAAGATAGTTTCTCTTTTTGTTACATTGCAATAGATGAAACAACAATCCACTTTAAAAAGTTTTATCAAAATAAACCAAAATCCAGAACTAGTTTTTCATGTATCTGTTGATTTTACTAAATGAATCATAAACTTGGCTGATTTAGTCAAATGAATTTTATAAACGGCTGCTGTTTCCAATTAAAAGAAATTAAAAACAAGTTATTTCAAAAGGCAGTCCAGGCTAGTATTTGTACTGATGACCGTTGATCTTTCTGGGAGTATGCAGTAAACAAATACAATAAATTAAAACATTATCTTTATAGCACCTTAAACTAATGACTTCTTTATCACGGAAGTTTTTTGAGACTCAGCATTTATTGGGGAAATTGTTGAATCGAAAAATCCAGTATGATAAACTTTTTAGGCATTGCCACAAAGGTTTCATTAGCAAGCATATTAAGTATGGATTGGATGGCAGGAAAGGTAAGCAGATTATAACTGGCAGAAAAATAAAGAGTGTGCTCACAATGAACAATGTTGCCTAATGGAGTGCCCCCAGGGACCACCCTTGTGCAGTTTTTATTTCTGTATTTATAAATTCTTGGAAAAGTTGGGAGCATGTTAACAAGATGGAAACATAAAAGAAATGTGTACTAATGGTGTTAACCTTGAAATCCTCAGTCCTCAGTACCTTTATTAAAATTGCTATGGCAATGGACATGATATATTTACTAAGACAACAATTTCCTTGAGGATAGTAACAGTAGATAAGTGGGAAAGCAAACTTGAGGATTACTAATTATGAATATTTGTGCTTACATCTTCTGTTACTCGTGCACACTTATTTATCCTTACCTGAAAAGTATAAATAGGAGAGCATCCTTTTGCCTGTAGGAGCCCCTTCTGTTATTTTCTGGAGGAAATTCTTCCAATGTATACTGAATAATTACTGCAGATTATTGATTTTGGGTCTTGCATTAGATTCCACACTGTCAGGCAACTCTGGACAACTATATAATTCTTAAATATTTTAATGACATGAATGGGAGATGGAATGCTTAGCTAAATTTGTAGATAACACAAAAGTATTAGCTAGCACTAGCTAATACTTCGGAAGACAGAAATAGCAGAACAAAATTTAACAGAAACAAATGCAAAGTTGCATGGTTTGTTGTTAGTACTTCTGTCAAAACCAATAATCAATACTGTGAACATAACTACAAGTTGGCAAGTGGAATTTTAGCTTATTTAAGCCAAAATACCTTTTCTAGATAAGTGGATATAACAATTTCACTTTATTGTACTTAACACTAGTCAGACCCTTAATTATCATATCTAGTATTACGCTTTAAGAAAAATTCAGACAAATGAAAACATATACAGAGAAGAATGTATATGAGGGGTACTAAAAGATCAGCCATCAAGACAGCGTATAAAAAGGTTGTTTAGCCTAGGCAAAAAAGACTCCTATCATTCCTTTCCAATTTTCAGTTACTATAAGGTTTTCTTCTTTCAATTCTGTGGTCCTTTCAATTGAAGAAAAAAATAATAATTTCAAATTCTAAAGTGCTCCTCTCCCCGTTTTTATATAAATATTAATAAAAATGAGAAAACATTTGTCTTGTGCAACTTTACTGAGACGCTGTCTCGTGCTTCCTTTTTGCAATGAGGCACTTCCTTCCTGCTATGCTTCCTTTAAAACAAATAATATGATAAGAGTAAATCCGTTTCCACACTAAATTAAAGCTATATCATGAAATCTTGCACTTTCTCTGGCTAGAAATACTCTGTGCCTCGGAGTTGAAATCCTTTTCTTTTATAGTTGCTTTTAAACATGGGATGAACATGTTTTAAAACTCAGCCATCAAAATATGTTGTTATTGCTATTGAAAGCCAGAAATTGACAGTGTTAAGCTACATGAAAGCTAATAAACTAATCCTGATAAAATGGAGGAACTGTGGATTAGTGGCTTTCAGAAACTAGGCAGACACCAGTTTAGCAACTGTAATACTCCCTCTAAAGGACATGGGGAATTGTCTTCATATGCTCAAGTGACTTCATAAAATTGTCTTCATATGTTCAAGTGACTTCAGTGGTAAAATGTAGTTACGCCCAGCTATGACTTATTCTTAATACTGGTAGCTTTGTTAGGCCATGCCCTAATAATCTCACAACCATGTTATTCCAATATATTCTGCATGTATATACATACCTTGTGCAGAATGTCTAAAGTACAGTTCGTCCTTGACTTATGACCACAATTGAGCCCAAAATTTATGTTGTTAAGTGAAACAGTTGTTTCATGAATTTGCCCCCATTTTATGACCTTTTTTGCCACGGTAGTTAAGTGAATCTCTGCAGTTATGAACTTAGCAACACAGTTGTTAAGTGTATCTGGCTTCCCCATTGACTTGTCAGAAGGTCACAAAAGGTGATCACGTGATCCTGTGCAACTGCAACAAATACGAGTGAGTTGACAAGTGTCTGAATTTTGCTCACATATCATGGGAATGCTGCAAAGGTTATGTGAAAAATGGTCATAAGTCATTTTTTTGGTGCCGTTGTAACTTTGAATGGTCACTAAATGAAATTGAGGACTATCTGCATGAAAATAGAATTACCCAGGTTGGATTAAAGCAAACTGATGCCCTAAACACAGGGTACTCCTAGCCTCTTTCATTGCTTTATCTGACTAGTCTATTAAGTCTTAATAAGTGCTGAAAACTAAGGTTGAGTTACTACGGTAGTAAAAGATCACTAGGGGGAAATATTCTGGTTCTTCACTCCCTTGGTGTTCCAAATACATTTTTATTTTGCTTAATTATTGATCCAGAACTGGAATTATCTAGCACTATTTCTGAAAGCACAGAATAGCTACCGGTTCAATTCAGGTGTTGATTCTAGTATATATACCTGAGGTTGCCCTGTTATCTGAGAACAGTTTGATCCTGTTGCTCCCAAGGAAATGGACAGGATCCTAGGGAGTATGGACACAAACAACTGTGTTTTAGACCCATGTCCTCCTGGCTTGTGAAAGCTTCCCAGGAGGTGACAGGCAGATGGACTCTGGTGGTGATTAATGCTTCCCTAGAGGAGGGGGCAGTGCCCCAACACTTTAAGGAGGCTGTGGTCTACCCTCTTCTTAAGAAGCCATCGCTGGATTCCACCCGGTTGGATAATTTCCGATCTGTCTCCATACTTCCCTTTTTGGGGAAGGTTGTTGAGAAGGTGGTAACATGGCAGCTCCAAGTGGCTCTGGGTTACTCATGCCCTAGTCATTTTCCATCTTGATTATTGTTTCTGAATGAAGGTTTCTGAATGGAACAGATTATCTCAACCCCTACCAGTCAGGATTCAGGCCTGGATTTGGGACAGAAACAGCATTGGTCGTACTTTTTGATGATCTCTGGTGGGATGGGATGGGGGTAGAGCATCCATCCTTGCTCTACTTGACCACTCAGGGGCTTTTGGTACCATCAACAATGGTATTCTCCTAGGGTGGCTTCAGGGGATGGGAGTGGGAGGCCTTGTGCTGTCCTGGTTCACTTCCTTCCTCTGCAACCACTCTCCATGAGTGTTGATAGGAGGGAAGAGATCCAGCCCTCACCCACTGCTTTACGAGGTTCCACAGGGCTTGGTACTCTCTCCAACATTTAGATGAAGCTGTTGGATGAGATCATCCATCACCATGGACTGAGGTATCACCAATATGCTGATGATACTCAGCTGTATGTCTTGGCCCATGGTGAGTTAAGTGATGCTATATCCTCCCTCTCACAGTGCCTGAAGGCTGTTAGGGGTTGGATGGGGAGCAACGGGTTGAAACTAAACCCTTGCAAGACCAAGTGGCTCTGGGTTTGGGATTTGTTGGTCTTGGATGGGGTGGCACTATCCCAAAGAGACCTTAGGCGTAATCTAGGGATTTTCCTGGATTTACAACTCCTGCTTGAAGAGTAGGTGGCAGTCATGGCCAGGAGGGCCTTTGCGCAACTGTGGGTTGTGTACCAGTTATGCCCTTTTCTGGACCAACAGTCCCTACGCACAGTTACTCATGCCCTAGTCACTTCCCATCTTGATTATTGCAACGCACTTTACATGGGGCTGTCCTTGAGCATCCGGAAACTCCAGATGATGCAAAATGCAGTGGTTTTCTGTAGACTCCAGTGTGCACATGTATCACCTCTCCTGTGGGAGCTGCCAATTTGCTTCCAGATGTAATTTAAGGTGCTGGTTGTCACCTTTAAAGCCCTTCATGGCTTGGGAACAGGTTATCTGAGGGACTGTCTCCTGCTGGTCACATCTATCTGACCCATTAGAGCGGGGAGGCATGGAATGTTGTGGGTCCCATCCCCAGGGGAAATACACCTGGTGGGACCCAGAAGAAGGGCCTTCTCCATCGTGGCTCCCTCTCTCTTTCCCCAGACATTAGAATGGTCCCCACTCTAATACTTTTCTGGAAGGACCTGAGGACCTTTTTCTGCCAATGGGCCTGGGGAACCGAGAGTGAATAGAGCCCATTAAATGGCTCGTGTGATCTGCTGTCGCCGGGGTGGGGTGTGGGAATTGGGGAGTGATTTTGTTACATTGTATTATATTAATTTATTTGATTATTTTTGTTAGTTTTTATTGTTTTAAGTGTGGTTTTATATTCTGTAAGCAGCCTTGAGTCACCATGGGTGAATAGGAGAAAATATAAATTAAATAAACAAATAAAATAAATAGATAGATAGATTAGAGACATATATTTAAATGCATACTTGCCTAGATTATTCAAACTCCGCTTTTAAGGTTAACTTGGCTAGAGCCTTTGTAATATGACTCTAAAGGTAATGCTTCCTAGAGACTGGTGAATCATTGATGAAACTCCTGCTGTATGTGGATAGTTCTGACTTGTTTTTCTAGTTTTCAGTGCCACATGAAAATGCATTTATTTGCATTAGTGCCATCTGAAGATACATTTATTCAGCTTTTGGCTGAATCCATGTTACTCTGTTTTTTATGCCTTGTAGGCCTTCTATTGTTGCTGTATTATGGATTAGAAACGGCTCTGGAAAGTTGGAAAATTGTCTGGCACTTCCATCTGCATGGAAGACAGCTGGATTGTCAATATATTATTGCATAAATATTTTTTTCCAAGTTGAACCTTCTGGGTAATCACAGAAAATATTTGCTTGTATTTCCCGTTTGTTACTTTATGCCTTTAAAGAATACATAAATGTAATATATATTATGCTGTTTCTTTTCAGGGTGAGCAATGCTATATAAACTACCTAAAGGGAGCATGAAATATCAAACCAACTAAATTGAAATTGAGATGCAACCAAAAATGGGAGACGTAAACGTAACTCAGTATTGTCTTCTTTTCTCCCTTCTGTTCACACATGTCAGATTCTCAGAGACTGCCCTGGACAAATCCTTGCAATTTTCTTGGCAATGTTTTTCAAAAATGGTTGCCATTGCCTCTTTCCCAGGGCTGAGAGAAAGTGACCAGCCCAAGATCACCCAGCTGGCTTTTTGCCTAATCTGGGGCTAGAATTCACAGATGCTTGGAATCTAGTCCAATGCCTTAAATACAAAAAAAACAAAAAAAAAAAGCACGTCACAGAAATAAAGTCCATTTATTTCTGTGACACGTGAATTAATAAATAATACTATGTTTTTCCTTCTATTTACTATAATCTGATATCTTTTCTTTGGCCAGTCACTTCTATGTCGCTTCATCTGAGCTTAATATGCTATGTATATATTTGCAGCTCAACTGAAAAATACAGGAGCAAATAAATATTCTTGTGTTGGAGAGAGGGAATAGAAGTCCTTTTCTGATTATCCCACTTGATTCAATATTCTTGACTTTTTAGAAGGCATGTATCGAGGATAGAAAGAATGGCCTTGAGGGATAGAAGGAAAGACTACCAAAACAATAGCCAGATAACAGAGGACTGATTATGGGGCAGAGATGTAACCTGACTAAACATCTCAGACAAGACTTATGTCTGGTTCTCATGAAGATTAAGGATGGGAGGAGGGAAGCACAATTAAATCAGGAAGACTCTATCCTATAGCTTTACCATGAAAGTAGTCTACCTATATGACATTGGATTCCTAGTCTGACAAAGACAAAAGGAGACATTTCTGAAGGATGTGCTATGTACAGTGTTATATTCAGATTGCACCCTATGCTCACAATCTCTTTGCATTAAGATAAACATTATGTTTGGTAGATGCTTGTCGGTACCAATGAAAGAGCCTGTCGGTTATCGTGCATCTTATTTCAAGCACATCTGGATGGAGGAAGTAAAAGATGTTGGTTTTTAATTGTTTTTTTCCCCAGGATGATCATCTTGCATTGCTTCTTATTGGCTACTCTTCAATTTTAACTGAGTGTGTAAGTATGAGGGAAATGTTAAATAATTCAAAATGGACAGAGGAAATAGACATAATTTACACATCAGCCAGATCCATTTAGATTTCATTTAAGCACAAAAAGTCAGGGTCCACAACAGACTCTCTTTTACATTTCATAGGTTTCCCTTTTTCAATTTTTGAAATGATTTTATTAAAAGTGTTTAAAAGGAAGATTAAAAACTAATAGAAAGTAAAGTATAATAAAAAAGAACAATCAAAGAAAGAGAAAGCTAAAAATTAGAAAAAAGGAAAATAGAAAAGAAAGAGATAAAAAGTAGCTTCCAATTTCCCTTACCTCAGTAAGAAATTCAATTATAAATTTGTATCTTTTTAAAAGTTACAATGTATCTGTCTTCTTTCTGTAATCTGCTTTGTCTAGTTATCAAAACATAATTATACGTTCATTTTTTTTTTTCTGCAAGAAGTCCATAAGAAGTTTCCAGAAACATAGATATTGACTTTTCTCTAATCAAAGAAATCAATTTGGCAATATCAATAAATTTCATCATGTTTATTAACCATTCTTCCATTGCTGGTATCGTTAAATCTGTACATCTTTCTACATACAATGATCTCACTGCATTTATCATATACTAAAACAAAAATTCCATGAGTTTCCCCCCCACTGTTTTGTCCATCAATCCTAAAAGGAAAACCTCTGGTCTCAATTGTATATCTCTAAGCTGCTACAATTCTCATATTTGTCAGTCTGTAATCTTCAATTGGGTGAAACAATGCACCACAGGGTAACAAGTTTTGAACAAAGGCATCTCAAATGGGCTAACTTACAGAATCCATACAAAATCTGGGACCCCAATACTCCTGTGGGATTGAAATTTGGTAAAGTTATGACTGCTTTAGCTCTGCCTGGCTGCCGCACCACGGAAGTTATATGATTGTCATTTCCAACACTCCCTGACAACTTCCCCCAAGTCAATGAGGAAGTTAGTAGGACACTTGATCATGATCCTCAACACTGCCTTCTAGCCTCTCACAAGTAAAGTCAGCGAGGAAGCAAGCAATAGGTTGCAAGTACAAGGAAGAGCTGGCAGGTAATGGCTGCTGAAGATGGGGAAGGAAGTGAGGAGTGCATGAGACGTCTGGTAACAGTCAGTGAGGGTGTGAGTAGGTGTCTGGGAGGTTCAGTGGGAGGGTTCAGGGAACGTGGAAGACAGTGCAGTTCAAATTGGGAGGGTGCTTGGGGAAGGTCCGTAGGGATGCAGCATGGGCTGGGGAGAGTGTTTGTAGGTATTGCACCAGTCTGGGAGAGTGCATGAAGGCATGCAAATGGCAAATGCAGTATAAACACAGAAGGACTTGGTGAGGATGCATTGCTTATGAAGATTTACCAACCAACACAAGCTTCCTTGCTTTTCTCTCTTTGCAAGCTCCTCACAAGGAAAGTCAATAGGAAAGCCACCAGGAAGTTAGAAGTCGCTTCTGTTTCCACTGCTTTTCCTCCCACTCATGATCTATCAGTTGATCTGATTAGATGAGTAAATATCTCTGAAAGTGTGAGATAAATTCCTGTGTGTGTGTGTGTGTGTGTGTGTGTGTGTGTTGGAAGAAATGCCTGGGTTCAGTTCCAAGTGGGAAGAAAGACACTGGAAACATGGACACTATTTGGAAAGATGGTGTCATGCCCTGTCAGAGTCTGAATCCAAGGAGGAAGATGAACAGCTGATAGGGATGGGAGTGCAACTCTGTTGGCTGGGGAAGAAACTGGGGAAGGGCAAAGTCCAGCTGGATAGAGCAGGGGAGAGGTAGAACAAAGGAGAGGGAGTTCAGAGGAAGACCCAGGCCTACCCCCCTCTTCATCCTAGGGCATGCAGGGAGGAACAGAGAAGAGAGCAACATGGGTTGCGTGGCCTACGGGGAGTAAAGTGCCCTGATTCCCTTCATTAGCCACAGCTTGGAAGAGAGTTTTAAAAAGCTGCATGCTGAGTCGGCAGCTGCTGGGAGCAAACGTGAGTTTATCTTGCGTTGACTTTAGTTATCCGTGTTCCTGGTATCTTCCCAATTGTGTTGAGTTATTGCTGTGCCTTCACATCTGGAATTCTTGCTCCTGCCCTGCCGGACTAATTACCTCATTTTGCCTTGATTGGACTTTTAGTTACAGTTGACCACATTTTAGACTTGATTCTCTGCAGCCAAAGGCTATTCCTGGGAAAGTTTTTCTCCAGCCAGAAACTAACCAAGACACTGGGGGCAAAGTTGGAGCTAATAAAGAGACTCCTCCTGATTATCTGATCGTGTTGCCTTTGTGCCATGATCCAGGTCATCACAGATGGTTTAATGGTGGACAGGACCACATGATTTGAAGTCCTGAGTTACTGACCACATGGAGTGGAGAGTGAGATACATTGTACCCTCTCTTGGACTTTGAACTTGCTTCCTGTTCCTGTGAAAAAAATATATTCTGAATGGTTGTTAGACTCCCATGGGGCCAGGCAGAGGTAACTTGGTAGATTGTCTTGAGTCCAAGGCTTGGTTGAATCTTATTGGGTGTTGTAATCTTCCCAGGTGTCATATGGTGAGATGGGTAGAGGGCTAATCTTATCATGTCCTGAGGGCCATGTCTTAATCCCATTACCCCGGAGCTGAAGTGGGGGGGGGGGGCAGGAAGCTGAGAGCCACTGAAGTGTTTTTGTGTATAACCTGGATTGATTGATCTCTATTCCATATTCTTAAAATGCTACAACTAATGTAATTATTTTTAAAACACACATTAACTATGACTTTTTCATATTGCAAACATCAATGCCACATCAATGTTCTTTTAAATGTACTTCTAGCTCTAAAAGCCTTGTTTCTGAACACCACCCACTCTTTCATCCAAACCAAACAACAAAGCTGCAAAACACAATTTCAAATCAGGTAAACCTAATCCTCCTCTTTCATCTGCATCCTGTAACATCTTACATTTAACTCATGTTTTTTCTCCTGCCACACAAATATATCCTTTTTGCCACTGTTTAAATGGCACATCAGTCACTAAAAAAGATATCGTCTCGTACAAACACATCATTCTAGGCCAGATGTTCATTTTTACCACAGAAATTCTTCCAAACAGTTGTAGTTTTTCCTCATCTTAACCTATCTTTTTAAATTTCATTCCATGTCTTAACGTGGTTAATTTGAAATAATTTACAGTTCATATTTGTCATAGTGATATCCAGATATTTCACTTTTATTTCAATCTTAAAACCTGGTTCAATTCACCAATTTGTTTTGTTTTCATATTCTTTGTTAACATCTTTATCTTCTGTTTGTTGATCTTAAAACCTGCTCTTACACATTATTCAGCTGAATTATAACCAGTTCTGAGTGACAAATTGAATGGTACAGGAAGTCCTTCTTCACAGTTATAGCAAATGGTTTTCACAACTGCAACACTACATTGCTGTATAGAAACAGTTCCAATTTAATCTGAGCAATTCTTCTTTAGAATTTGTCTGTTTTTGATGTTTTGACTAAAATTCCCACAATTCTACTTTTCTTGCAGTTCTTTGAATCAAGCATGATTGAAAACTTAGTAGTATATGCATTTTTTTCTTCATTTTCAATAAATGCCAGTTGAATAACCTATTTAAACAACAATTTAAATAACTGTGCTAGTAAATAAACATCAGAAGCACTTTCTCTGTACAGTATAAAGCCTGTCATCTTTCAATTAACAATAGATGTTAGACTATTATGTTTTATGTTAGCCAGAGATACCCAATAGCAAGTTAACCAACTGTTAGTTTTTTCTTAAGTTATTAAATAATTATCAAGCTACTTCAGTGGTTAAGAACTTTGTAGATAAAACTTAGTTGCAAAACACTGTTGATAAATGCTAAGTTTTCATATGCTGGACTTATACATTTTCATGCAACATGTTTGCCCAGGTAATTGCTCATTCACCAAATGGCTTTTGGGGAAAGAAACAAAGTACAAGATACTTATTTTGCAGAAAGCCACTTCCTTAGTTGCTACTTTGGGCAAGACATCTTCTACGCTTCCTTCCTTCTGTCCTTGTTTCTGAACAGGTGAGCAAATTTTCTGACATAATTATGGGACTCATCAATGTTCTTGCAAATCAAGATGGTAGTGATAGAGTAATTTTATAAATAAAAATCAGGTAAACTAAGGGACCTGAACAAAGCAATTGTCCATGAGAATGCAGCACTCCCAAGCATCACATAGAGCAGGGGTGTCAAACTTGTGTTGTCATCAGTGGTGGAATTCAAATTTTTTTACTACCGGTTCTGTGGACATGGCTTGGTGGGCATGACAGGGGAAGGATACTGTAAAATCTACAGTCAGAGGTGATATTTGCCGGTTCTCTGAACTACTCAAAATTTCCGCTACTAGTTCTCCAGAACTGGTCAGAACCTGCTGAATGCCACCTCTGGTTGTCATGGTGTTGACATGTGACATATTGGGACTTTTTTCCCCTTTGCTAAACTGGGCAGGGGCAGGGCCAGCACATGATGTATCTGGCCCATGGGCTGTGATTTTGACATCCCTGACATAGAGTCATATACTTACTCCCTTAAACATTTATGTAAAGTTTAAAGAGCTAAACAAGACAATAAAAACAGAAGCAAAAACTTATGGCGTTGTGTCCCAAAAATGCATTTTTGTCAAAAGGCAAAGGGACTTTCTTTGTTTTTCCTAGAAGATATTTCACTTCTAATCCAAGAAGTTTCTTCAGTTCTCACTGAATGGTAGAGAATGGAAGGATTTATATTCCTTGTAGCCATGTGGTTGTTATCACTCTCTCTGAGAGTCATTGAGGCCATTTGGGGATTTATCTGTGCCCTCAGGGTCACTGGTGCAAATTATTTATTCTTGGAACTGCAGAAAGTTATAACACAGTCCTTTCAGCATTTTCAAGAAAGTTCCACAACCTTTTGAAAAAGCACCTTTGTGACAGCCATGACCTGCCTACGAATCTCCATAGATATTGTGGCATTGTGAAAGCTAGGCACATAAATTGTTCAGAATTATTGTTTAACATTTTCAGTCAGAAAACTCCAGAGTAGAAAGGCTAAACCATATTCATCTGGAGACTAAATAGAGCAGGGAATATGTTGTTAATATCAAGTGAGTTTTATTAGCTGAAGTTATTTTCCTCCAGAGAATAGGAATATGTCTAGTAATCAAATGAATTATTTGGTAGCCATCATCTGTATAGGAGCTATTAATCATCTGCAGTGGTTATCTCTCATCAGATTTTCCAATTTTGGGCTTCTTCGGGCTAATTTCCCAATTTCTGGCTTTTTTAGGGTACAGGAGATGCATGTTATGTTCATGTTGCATTAAGCTATAATGTGGCTTGTTTTGCTTTGGTTTTATGCCATAAATGACTTCTTAGATTTATTTGATTATTTATTATCCCACCTTTACTACTTTACAAGTAACTCAATGCAGTGCATCATAATACTCCTATTTCCCCCACAACAACCCTGTGAGGTAAGTTGGGCTGAGAGAGAGTAAATATCATGCCTAAGATAGGACTAGAACTCACAGGCTCTTGGTTTCTAGGTATAGAACCAAACTTACAGCTTCTTCAAAGAATGAATGGCAAGATAGTGCCCTCTGAGCAGAGGTTATTATGAACTGATTTGTCACTCTTTTGAGCTATTCACGGCCATTCTTATCTGAAAGTCTCCCTGATCACCTCAGATACTTCCATGGTGGTTTCTGAATGAAGTAAACTTTAAAACCTGATATTTTCTACATCACTTTTTCTATTTTCAAATAATTGCATTTAAAAAAAAAAAAAAAAGTAGAAATAAATTGCTGGGGGGAATAGTTTAATTGATCTTCAGATTGAACAAATGACTTCAATACCATATACAGAAACTGAAGCAGGGAGAGGATGCATCATCC
The DNA here is from genome assembly GCA_033807585.1 of Hydrophis major. Classification (NCBI taxonomy): domain Eukaryota; kingdom Metazoa; phylum Chordata; class Lepidosauria; order Squamata; family Elapidae; genus Hydrophis; species Hydrophis major. Next base: position 178,236,818 of record CM066330.1, read on the forward strand.
TTAGAAGCTTACAAATTGCAGGCAACTTCCATTCCCTCAGAGCAGAGCTGCTGTGTTTAGTTCATTTAAAAGCTTCATGTTCCTCAAGGAATAGAAAACGATCAGCATGTTCTTACCAGAAAGTACATTTTTTGTAAAATGATGTATATTGCAACTTGATGTATTTTCTTGCTGTATTCCAGTAATAACTGCATTGCTTATGTGTGGGAAGGAACGTTTTCTGCAGAGAAATTACCTCTTGATCCTGTTAACTTATGTATAAGAAATGATCTGATGCTCCTGCTGTGCTTACTGAGCCATTAAACTGTTTTTCCCTGCTCAGTCCCATTTTTATAAGACAAAGATTCAAGGTGAATATGACTTTGTGAAGATCTCCTTGCTTAGTAAAATGAACTTAATGGATTACTAATTCTAGCGAACATTTAACAAGAAGACAATGTAGAACATCAAAATAATGCATAAATTATTTACCAAAGTGTAGGAAAACTGATTTTCATCATAGAACAGCATAGTGAATAGGAAACAAGTAACTGCATCATTGATAAGAGAGAAAGATTATTTTAACCAACAACTGTCTCTTGCAGTCTTCTTATCAGAAGGGGATTGTTTTGCATAGGTCTTCTCAGAAAATGTGTCATTGTAACGTACACACAGATAGTTGTGAATAGATACTTGGTACCCTCCTACTGCTCACAGAAACAGAAAAACATTAAACTACTTTCACATCACAGAGAAATCCATATTATGATAGTTTGCAGTATGTCGCAAGTTCTAGCTGAACTACTACATACTTGGGCAGTCCTAGAAATTATTTTATTAGCTATAAAGAGGTAGTGTGTTTGTACATCCATTTCTTCCTTAACATGTTCACAGAAATTGTCATTTCTTAAGGTTGGGGTTAGTGAGACAATTATTAATTTTCTCACTTAGCTCCATAGGAGAACTAAATTCAAATTACATTCAAACATGGCACATATTGCAGGGCCAGATCTGAAAGTGCTTCCCATTTTAAACAAGAAGAGACAAAAAGGGCTTAGAGAATATTAAAAGTCTCCTTCTAATTGAGCATGACTCCTGATGTCTTTATGGACACATCCAGATTATTACATCCAGATGGAAATTGCCTTCCTCCCCCCCCTTGATCATTTCTTTCTTAGTGTATCCTACTGCATTTCCCCTTTTCGAACTAAGTAGGTTCAAGCATACTTAGTTTAATCAATGTTGATTAAGTCTTGTCACCATTAAGATATAGATTCTCTGTTGTTTCATATTTTCGGGTAGCTAATGTTTCCTATTTTACTTACATTACTATGGTTCTCCTATAGCAATTAATTAAATCCACTATTAAGAATGAAAATGTGGAAAGGTTTTATTTATTTTATTTCCAATAAACGATAGGCCTATAAAATAAAAGTTCTGCATTCATTATAGGCATGAATGTCATAAGTATTTTTTTTTTATTCTTATACTGTAATTTGAATGAGGCATTAAAAAAAAACCTTATGAACTCTACTGTGAAAAACTCTCTATGGATGGTGATACTTGGACAATTATAATGGTAAGTTCCTTTTGTTGAAATTGTCCTATTCTTTCCATCCTCATGTTTTGTTTTTCTTCCTAGTGTTTTTCTGCAAGTGCAGGGCCCACTTTTATTCAGATCAACCAATAATAATCTATTGGTTGAGACAGGAATTGACTGAGCCTGATGTCATGGGCTGAGAGAGAATGACTTGCCCAAAGTCACAGTTGGATTCATGCCCAAGGTGGAACTAGAACTCACTGTTTCCTACTTTCTGACTTGATGCATTAATTGCTAGACCAATCTAGCTCTCCTTTCTGTTCTCATATACTTATTGGTATAGCTTCAGAGCATATGACACAAAAGTAATCAAGTAATTTATGAGGATTCTAATATCTGGCACACTTGCTGCTTCAAGTCTATAAAATAAGATAAGAGAAATGAAATAAAAACTGAAGTATAAATTTGCAAATCGAAGATGCAAAATATTAATCATTAAGCAGTGTGATTCTAGATATTCATTCATTCCAAATTCAGTTCTATCCAGTTCAACAGAGATTATTGATAATTCTGCATTGCCTTGATGCTGGGCTGTAGCTTTGGCCCAGTGTTTTCAACAGATTTATGATCTATCAAATAAAAAGATGGTTATCAAATTTGCTGATAACACCATGCTACAGAGTTTGGCTAATAAATCTCATTAAAAAAAGGGGGTGGGCAACTGATTTTCTGAAGGCAAAACAAGAAACAAGTATGGAAACTCATCAAGGAGAAAAGCAACCTAGAACTAAGGAGAAATTTCATGACAGTGAGAACAATCAACCAATGGAACAGTTTGCCTTCAGAAGTTGTGGGTGCTCTTTTAAGAAGAGACTGACAACTATTTGTCTGAAATGGTGTAGGTCTCCTGCTTGAACAAGGTCCCTTCCAATTCTGTTCTAACAGTTTGAAGAACAAAAAGACAATTCAAACTGATTCTTACAAGCTTAAAAATTGCTGTTTAACCATGATATGCATATAGTCTAAGGCAGGGGTCTCCAACCTTGGCTCCTGGAAGCCTGGCGGACTTCAACTCCCAGAGTTCCACAGCCAGCAAAGCTGGCTGTGGAATTCTGGGAGTTGAAGTCCGCCAGGCTTCCAGGGGCCAAGGTTGGAGACCCCTGGTCTAAGGTTTGGATGGCAACATCAAATGTACAGGTTGGGAACTAGGGATTCCTGGCTTATCAACAATGCAGTGCTGTACTAGAAGAATTAGCTAACCATGAACATGCAATATTATGCAGCAACTAAAAAAAGTCAATGAAATCTTGGCTGCATTAACTGCATCAATATCATAAGAGGTGATCCTTCCACCTGTATTGATTAAACTTCTTAGTCATGGCAAAGATACATGGAAAAAATGAATCCGATTCAGCTACAGTAATGACAAGGATACTAGAAACCATAAGGCACAACTAAAGAAATTTACTTGCTAAACAGAATCCTAATGGTACTTGGTATAAAAAGCTCTGATGCACAAGGACTTGCTCTTTTTAAAACGGAGGACAGGATAAAAATCAGTGGATTGATATTAAAAGGAAGGAACTTCATTTTGAATATTCAGAGGAATTTCCTGATGGTAAGAGCTATTAAATAGTTGAAAAGTCTGTGCAGAACAATGATACACTTCTGTTTTGGGAAAATGCCCAACTTGGGTTGCAAATGTAAGTTTAGTAAATTCTTACAGTGAATGGTGGATTAAACTAGGTGACCTTTTGGTGTCTTTCCAACTCACACTTTCGATTTCATTTTCAAGTAAGTATGTATGCAATTGGTCATAAATTGTGGTCATAAAGGGAGGGGGAGAATAAGAATTCCATTTTATAAACAATCAGTGAAAGATTTTTCTATGCTACAAAGAGAAATCAAATGCAATCTCTTTCGTTCTAAGTCATCACCAGCTATCCTGCCCAGTCCCATTTGTTCAATATTTATTAATTTTAAAACATGTTTTCCCATCGTGTTTTTTCTTCATTTTTCATTTATTACACTTCTTTTGATTTCTACTGAAGGATGACTAACAAGCAAACACAGGGATTCCCGTTCGTTTGCCCAAGTTTTCTTCTACATCATCATTCCTATAACTTTTATTTTCCTGGAAGAGCAGTGAGAAATTTTCCTCTTCCGCTCAACCCCCCCCCCCCGACGATTGCAGGATTGCAGGATTGCAGAGCGAGAATGTCATTGGTATGCTGAAACTTGATCTGCTCATCTCAAAACCAAATCGATATCTGATGGGAATTCCAGGATATCATATTTGAACCCAGCCGAAAGGATCCCACTTTCGGTAAAGCCCTTTTCTACTTAACAGATACTCCCGCCCACTTTCCATTTTCTGGCAGTGACGCGTCTGTAACACGTCGTGCTGGGTGCCGTAAGAATTCACCCTTCTTCTCCAGACTGCGGTAGCTACTAGGTCCTAGAACGTGCCGGTTCGTTTCAATAGTGAGAATATACACAGCGATGGCAAAGAAACAAAAAGCCGGCAGGAAGCGAATGTTACGATTTTTTTTTAAAAAAATGCCTTTCCCGCGATTTTTAAATGGGGGCCGTCTAAAGACACAATCCCGTTTCGAATCACATCCAATAAGCAAAGAATCACTAGCAAACCATAGTTCTTAACTATGTTGTGGGTCACTCTAGAATAATTTAGTTTAGTTTAGTTTATTGTCATTGCACCGCGTACAACGAAATCAAACACGAACTTCAATGCACATCATGACCAGGACCATGAAAATAAACACAAACACATCCCTCACCCTTCACACATTGAACCGAAAACCACCACATCAAGGCTGTACTATACAGCATAATTCAAAAGAGCTACTGCCCTGGGATAGAAGCTGTTTTTCAGCCTATCTGCCAGATGGTAATAGTTCAAAAAAAGGGTTCCCAGGATGAGATGGATCTTTGAGCATGTGGAACCAGAATCAGGACACAGAATTTTGTATTTTATGTGGGAACTTTTTTGTATTTTGTCTGGGAAGCAGTGGCAGTTATTATCAAAACAGACCATACTTGCAAAGCCATGAAGTATGATTATTTTTTTACTATTTATGGATTTTATTGCTAGTGCTGCCATGGATATGGATGCTAGGTATAGATCCTCATGATTTCCTGTAGATTTGCTCACATGGAAAAGTTAGATCACATTTGCTTGCACGAAGTAAGTAATTAAAACCATTATTAGAAAAAAGAATACCCTCCAAGATTGGCAAAATTGAATCCTCATGATTTTGTAGGATAGCCACCTGCTATTTCTGTTAAAACACAAAACACATATGGGGCACCCGGAATTAAGCCATTAGCACTACAGTAAAATTTCCAGCTATGTAGGACAAGTACCAGAATTGCTAGATAGAATTCCCATATAATTCAGAAAACATCAAGTGTGGAACAGGTTGATATCAATCTAGAATAGGCTTTTGAAATCTACAAAGAACTAATAACATAATAATTACATTTTAATAAAGGATAAGAGAAACAGGAAAGGGTCCAAAGAATAGCGGCGATGATCAGAGGATTGGGAAGAAATTTCTGAAAAGGTGTCACAAATTATCTGTGTAACTCTCTTTACTTGGGGCCACCTTTGAAGGCTTCTGGGAAATTGCAGATAACAGAGAACAAGATTTTGCATTGGGTGCCACTATTCAAAGTCTTTGATGATTGATCCCTAGACAGTTGCACAATTGTCTTCTTTGAAATGAATGTACCTACCCTGTGATTTAATCAAGAGAAGTTGCTTAAGAAGTAAGAAGGGAAATGATTCTCGACCTTTTAAATGGCTATCTCTGTCCTGAATTTCAGATTACATTCATGATAGACATCTTGAGAAAAACTGTCCAAAATGAGAAATGAGATGGTTTTCCATAAAACTGAAAAGAGTTCAAATGGAATATTACTGCGCATACATTATACAAACCATTTTTTCTGCTCTTCTGTTTTTTTTTAAACAAAAGTATTTATATGGTAAGATAAGCAAATTTTACACATTCCCTGTAACTGATAGTAATTACTTTTAGATGAGTTATAAGTCCATATTACATTCAGTCTTCACATTTTAATAAACAGTTGGTGTATATGTGGTTTTTTTAAAAAAATACATTAGTTTTGTACAAAAGTATTGTGTTCTGGAAATTTCTTGAAATTTACCTAAGGCTAATCCTTTGTCACTTTTCAGGACATCTAATTTGCTGTGTTGAGTAACCTTGATATGCTTTGGAATGGGTAGGGCAGAAATCATGTCTATAATTATGCTGAGCAAAATGCAGGATATTGGAAGAACAGAAATGGCAGCTCCTAGCTATAGGTCACTCCTGGCTCCTGTAAATTATCTGCTATCTTAAGAATTATAGCAGATACAATTGTATCTCATTGTTGAAATAGGATTCAATTATCAGTCCTATTTCAGCAGCAGCTTAGCTGATATCCACAGAATGGCCAACATACAGTCCTCCAGATACTGGCCCCAAACCCCCATAATCCTCACAGTTGCCATCATTTTATATATATACTATATATACTACATATATACATATATACTATAATGTGTGTGTGTGTGTGTGTGTGTATTGGCAGCTATGGTGCTGGAGAAGGCTCCTGCATATTCCTTGGACAGCAAAGGGGACTAACAAGCAAGTACTGATGGAAATTTATGAAGGAGACTTCCAATCTAGAAATAAGGAAACATTTCCTAACAGTGAGAACAATTAATCAATGGAATTGCTTGCCTTCAGAAGTTGTTACTCCATCATTACAGGTTACTCCATCATTACAGGTTTTTAAGATTACTCCATCATTACAGGTTTTTAAGATGAAATTGGACAGTGATTTGTCTGAAATGATCAGATCTCCTGCTTAAGCAAGGGGTTGCACCAGAAAACCTGCAAGGTCCTTCTAACACTTCTCTTCTTTTTTCTTCTATTCTATTCCATTCATTAGAACTGATGGTCTCCCAGCCTGATGCCTTACTCCAAACTGATTCTTAAGAGAGTTTGTTTGTAAAGGTCATGTTTATTTACATTTATTGCATTAAAATTAAATTTATTTATTTATTTAAAAGATTTGTACGGGTTGCCCATGTTAAACAGAGTTCTGGACACCTCTCAAAATTAATGCATTAGCTGCTGCTGCTGCTTTTTACGGTTTGATGGAATTTTAATATTGTATTATTTTTCAACATAAGCTGGCAAATAATTTTGATTTTAAGAACCCCTTAGAGGATCTTGGGGACTTCCAGACATACCACTTTTAAGAATGGTAGAAGGGATTAGAGACATATTTGTTTTGTCTGCTTCCTTTCTTTTTTTACATAACACCATAGGTCTATTTATTGCAAGATGCTGCCCGGTGCTTTTGCCATCCAGAACAGAATAGGCACCATGCTAGAAACCAGGAACCTGAATTCTAATATCCTTTACAAATGGGGGTCCCCCTCCTTAGGCATGAATGCCACCTGGCTGACTTTGGGTCAGTCACTTTTTCTCAGGCTCAGGAATGAGTCAATGGCAACCATTTCTGAAAATCTTGGCAAGAAAATTGCAAAGATTTATCCAAGCATTTTGCAGCAAGTAGCACTGACTCAAAAGGCACATACTGAAAAAGAATACGTAATTAGTAAATTAAGAATGAGCGAGCTTGGTGCATCAGACAAGAAGGCAGGAGACTGTGAGTTCTAGTTCCCTCTTAGGAATGAAAGTCGAGCCAGTCTGTCCAATCTATCTCACAGGACTGTTTTTTTGTGGGGAAAATAGAGGAAGGCGTATTTAGAGTTACTTATATAAAATTATAAAATCGGGATATAAATCAACCAACGAACAAAAAAGGTAAATCCTGAATTTGAATAAGATAGAAGCCGCAGTGGCAACAGTTTGAAAAAAAAGAAACATTTTATAAGACACATTGCAATTCTTTCCTTATGTTTTAATGCGCCAATGCCTGGCGATGCAGTACAAGGGGGAAAAAAAAGAGGCTGACATGTGTCAGCCCTCTTCGCTTGAAGTCTTGGAATAGAGATATATCCGTTTAAGAAATCCTGGAATCAAAACAAAACAAAAAACACCTTGAAGTCCATAAGCTTCACCTCGTAGCGTTCAGTGCGCCTGCTCGGGGCAGTTCCCGGCGCATGCGCAGAGCGGTGGCGTCTTCGTAGGGGACCGGAGGACGCTGGCGGCTCGGCGGGTCAGTCAGCATCCAGCGGGGGCGCCGTGTTCGTCGCCGATTTCGGATGTAACGCGGGGGCTGCGACAACGACTTGGAAATCCCCGCCGCCAAGGCTGGAGAAGAGGGCATATGCCGGGCAGGGAGTGAGAGCGGAGTGGTGGTTGTGGCGGTAGTGGCCCGCACCCGCTTTTCTTCGGGGAGTCGTCTTAAGGGGTGAGTGGTGGAGGGAAGCGGGGCTATGCCTGCGTTGCGTTTCCGCTGGTGGCTCGGGGGGGGGGAGAGAGAGAGGAAAAGGGGGTGGAGGGGGGGTCGGGGGGCAGCCCCCTCTTCTCTCGACCCACCCACCCCGGGGCAAAGTCTGGAGCTGCCTCCCCCGCGACCCTCCCCGCTCCGAGGAGGAGCGAGGCTTCATCAGACACCCACCCACCCGCTTTCGCCTTCCCTGCGCGGCGGCGCGGGCATTCGCCTGCCTCGCAAGCCCTTCTTCCCTTCCGCTCCATTTTGCTTCCCACCACACCACACCCCACGCACACCCCACACATCTCCTCCCGCGGGAGGGTAGGGGCTGTCTTTTTTTTTTTTTTTTTTGCTCCGAAGGCTGTAGCTTTAATCCGGGGTTAGGGAAGAACCAGGTGATAGGAGGACTCCTCGGGTCGGGGTGGGGTGGGAGGAATGGGGTTGGTGTGATAAGCTTAGGAGCGAAAGATAAGACGACGACAGAGAATATGAGAGAAAAGGAAGCGAAGCCGCTTCCTTCCCTTTTTACGTGTGAAATTCTCATCCTGGTAGCTGTAAACAGCCCCCTCCGATGGCTTCTGGCAGACATCCTGTTTATAAAAGTTGTTCGTCAGAACGCTGCTTGCTTCCAAGTATCTTTCCCTCTCCTCCGCGCTTCCTTCCCGCTCGCACCTGCAACCCTCTCAATTTCTTCATGTTTTCTTGGGCTTCGCCTCAAGAGGATCAATTCTGATCATGGTTGCAGGTTGTCCGTTTTTTTGTTTTTCCCGTGATCAAGGTGAGGAGAGTTGGTGGTCTTCACTAACTGACAGCACCGCGCATTTAAGAAGTCTATTTTAAGCTTTTGCAACCATTTCCCCCTCTTGGTTGCATAGTTTTGCTTTATGTGCTCGGAAGTCAACCATGTTTGGCTTGTTGTATGCAGGAGCAGTAGCACTTAGATGGTACTTACTAGCACTTATATCCTGCTTCGTAGTGCTTTACAGCCCTTTCTTAAGCAGTTTACAGAGTATGCAGAATATTCCTTAAGCATATTGCCCCTAATGATCTGAGTTCTTATTTTACCGACCTCAGAAGGATGGAGTCAACCTTGAGACTGAACTGCTGGCAATCAGCAGAAGTAGCCTGCAGTGCTGCATTCTAACCACTGCACCACCACTGCTCTAGTAAGGAAGGGGATACATTAAAAAGAGTAAATATGGTACCGGTAGTCCTCAATTTACAATCACAATTGGGCGCCAAATTCTGTTGGTAAGTGAAACTCTTGTTAAGTAAGCTTTGCCTCATTTTATGACCTTTCTTGGCACAGCTGTTAAGTAAACCATTGCAGTTGTTAAATTAGTAGTATGGTTAAGTGAATCCAGCTTCCCCATTGACTTTGCTTGTCAGAAGGTCATAAGAGGTGATCACATGACCCTGCGGGATATTGCAAGTGTCATAAACATAACCAGTTGTCAAGCATCTGAATTTTGATCATGTGATCATGGAGATGCTGCAGTGGTCATAAGTGTGAAAAACTAAGTCACTTTTTTCAGTTCCCTAATTTCAAACGGTCACTAAATGAACTGTTGTAAGCCGAGGTTTACCTGTATATCAAATGCTCCTGCCTTTTGGAGGAGCATCCCTCCCTCCAAGTTCAATCGGTCTACCTGCCTTTAAAGTTCTGAGGGACTTTTTTTCCCCAAGTATTGAGTGTGGGAGTAAGTGAGCTTTTGGGTATTTTACCCAGAAAATGGTAATTTAGTTGGTTTTTCTTCCAGGATTTATGTGTTTCTATATTGCCTTGCATTGTGGTTTTTACACTTTGTTTTGTTATTGATTTCTACTGTTATTTATTTATTTATGTATTGATTTCTGCTGTTATTTATGATGTATATTCCCTGAATTATATGCAAAATAGCTTTAATAATTAAAAAAACCCCACTGGGAAATTCCTTACATATACTGGGAAAAAGGAAAGATATCATCAACCCAGAACAAATGGAGGGAAAATAATAAGGAAAAAGGAAACAATGCCTTCTCAGTGTTGCAGACTAGGAATTTTGTCATGGAAAAAAGGCTCCATAAAAACTTAGTCCAAAAATAAAAGAAACCATTTGTCTAATGTAGAAAATGATGCACGAATGGTACATTCAACTCTGGGATGTCTTTTCCAATTTGTAAAACTTGGCTTGGGGAAAGGAGATTGGTTTATCGATTAAAAAGTAGAGGAGGGCAAGTGAAAAAAATACCTGTGATGTAAACGCCTACTCCATATGTACTTGTATGATGTAAATAAAAAGTATGGGGTTTGTGTTGTGACATTACACTACAAATGTCATCGTTTTGTGGTTGTCACGGCTATCTGCAAATGCTAGTACTAAAATTAGAAAATATTAAAATAGCGTTGCTAATTGGTAGAAAATGGCAGAATTGAGTATTAGTTTATAGTTTAAAAAAAACACAACTTTTTCTGTCTCTTTAATTTTTTCCCAGTATAAATTATTTGAAAATTAAATGATTGAATACAGAAACCAGGAACTCTTCCTATAGACATCTTCTAAAAAAGTTTATTTCTATACAAGATCTCTTCAAATATGGGGGCTTTTTTTCTTGAGTACTTTGTGCTTTCCTTTAAGTCAGTATTGACTCCTAGTGACTGCCAGGACAAGTCCCTGCAGTTTTTTTGGCAAGATTTTCGGAAGTGATTTGCCATTGCCTAGAGCTGAGTGAGAGTGACTAGCCCAAGCTGCCTTTGCCTAAAAGGGAACTGGAACCACTATCTCATGGGTTCTAGCTTTATTCTTTAACTTCTACACCAAATGTAATTATAATTGACCATAAAATGTTATTTTGCTGTGACTGAAAGTATAGCCCACATCCTTTGAGCTTCCTGTCTATTCAAGTATGCATGTATAATTTATATCAATATGAAGAATGGCTGTATGTCACTACCCATGTTTTCCTGAAAATAAGACTGGGTCTTATATTAATTTTTATTCCAAAAGATGCATTAGGGCTTACTTTCTGGGCAGGCCTTATTTTCAGGGAAATGTGGCACTAAATGCATATGTCTGGCTGACTTTCTTAACTGGGATTTATTTGGGGGGGGGGTAGGATCTTATTTTCGGGGAAAGATGGTATGTGTATTGTATGTATTAGCACCTTCCCACTTATGTGTGCCAATTTACACTAGGCAGCAACCACTCCCCTACACCTGATGCAGTTGTACCATGGCATCCATCGGTGGGCCTTCCTGCTGTTGTGGCAACAGCACACCCCGCCCAGCCACATTCATGCCTTGCTGCAGGAATTGTTTACCCAGCCACCTATCAGCCTGCTTGCGAACCACCTAGGACCATTTGAAAACTATTTCTACTTTGTCTAGAGTAAATCTCAATTAATTAAAGCTAGCTAAAATTCAATACGTTTCCTGCAGGCTGTTTTAAATGCAGACATGAAAAAAATAAATCTGTCATCACAGTAGTAATGTAGTGATTAATTCTGCATTTCCCAGTAGTTTCAAGGAGATACTAAAAGACTCAATTCAGATGTCTGAAGACCTTTAAAAGATGAAGATGATAGTTAAACTCCAAACTCAAGATAAAGTTATTGCAAAAGATTTGATTTTGACAAAATTTAGAACCCTCACAAAATGATGCCTTAAACCAGAGGTCTCCAAACTTGACAGCTTTAAGACTTGTGGGCTTCAACTCCTAGAATTCATGTTAGCTTAGGTATTCTGGGAGTTGAAGCCCACAAGTCTTAAACTTGCCAAGTTTGAAGACCCTTGCCTTAAACCAATTTTGTGAGAAACCAGAAGACAAGGATAAAATAGCTAATAGCATCCAAAGTCATTGACAATTCCAATAAAATACAGACTTCCCCATGGATACGAAACATTTTTCTTCATAAACCAAATGTGTATATCTACCCATTTCACAAAGAGCTACTCTGGACAGCATACAATAAATAATACAAACAAATATAAAAAGATGTAAAAATCACATTAAAAAGATAATTTATAAAAATAATATAAAAGCCTTGGGCAGAGAGAGAATAAAAATGGCTACCCCAGCAATAAATTTATCAAGGTATGTCTTCAGAGCTGCAGATCTGATAACATAAACGGGTCTTGAGAGATTTCTGGAATGTCAAGAGATGGAGCCAATCTAATTTTGGAGGAAGAATGTTCCATAAGGCAGGCACCATTTATTGTGGAACCTACCAAATGTAAGCTCCTAGCTGATGATTCAGGCAGCATGCCTTGTCTGACAGATCTCCTGTGATATGCTAATATAATCAGGGAGAGGCAGTCCCTCAGTCCATGCCATGAAGGGCTTTCAATCTTAAAACCAGCAGCTTGAATTGGCTCTGGAAATAAACTGGCAACCATTTTGTGAAACAGAGGTATAGCATGCACTCTTCAAAGGTGTGCACATACCTAGCTTCTCACTGTCAGCTTGAGGTTTCCAGGCATTCTTCTGCATCTACTTTGTGTCCATTGTTTATAAGACTTAAGTTATTGGAAAATAGTCTTCCCCTCTACTCCTCTTCAGCTTGTTTCAAAATCTGGCCTCCTGCTGCCCCATATTACTATATTCCCCATCCCACCCCCACATCCCCATAGCAATACAGATCCAAGCACAAGAATTGGAACTGCAGGTGAAAATAATCACACACAATTCACTCACTCATTCTTGAACTTCTTTGCGCCACAATTTAAGTTTGTGGACCAAAGGTCCATATTTTACCTCAGAGTAACCTGGTCCCATGTCAGGAAGGCCCTTAAAGGTCAAAAACAGCACCATGGATTTTACCCAGATGTAAATTGGCAACAGATGTAGCACTCAGAATAGAGGTGAAATATGTACCTTCCTAGGGGCCTACAAAACATCCTGCCCAGTCACATTCTGCACCAGCTGAAGCTTCCAGATTTATTTATTCATGTTTCATACTTCTTAACAGCCCACCCCCATCATATACTTTTCAAGGGTAGCCCCATGCACAGCACATAACCAGGGTATGAGTGACTGGAAGTATAGTCTCGCTGTCTAGGAAGGGACCCACCTGAAACATAATATGAAACTGCACAAAGGCCCTCCTAGCTAAGACTGCTCCTCCAACAGGAGTCCTGAGTCTAAAAGGACTTCCAGATTGCACACTAGATCTGTCTGGAGCAGTGCCACTGTGCCCAATACCAAATATGGTAAAAAGAACCAGAGATTCCACCTGCCCCTTCCCCCAGAAAAGACAAAGCACCATCACTCTGTCTTGCTAGGATTTAGTTGAAGCCATCTGAAATCCCACAACCTCCATTCACATGAACAATGCTTCAACAGCATCACATTATTCATTATTTAGTCATTTTTGTGTTTCTCCTCACACCGCTGTCTTTTTTTATCAGTCTCTTTTTGGGGCTTCTCTCACTTTAGAAATTTAGTAAGTTTTTCTAAATTATCGGTCTTCTTTATAAATCTGCCCATATCCTTTTGCTTGTAAAGTAACCTCTTAAAAACATGTTATCATTACTTGTTTAATTTTTTCATTCCATATCCTCTAATACAGAAAATACTATTTCAGTTAAAACACGATATTATTCATAACAATTCTCAGGATATGTTTAATAGATATTGCCTGTTTTTCCTGCTTCGTTGCTATAAGGAAGGCTCCTTGGTGCTCTCTGAGCTTGGTTGTTTTCCTGTGGACGTTTCATTACCCAAACTTGATACAAATATTTTAGACCCCAAATGGCATACATAAGAATGTTTTATTTTAGTGTCCTATTAGTATATATTAATATTAGCATGTTGCAGGATCAACAAGTTAATCACTGGGACCAGAGGTTTATTCTTCCAAACTTTTGGATATGTGTTGGAGCCCATCATCAAAGAGGTTCTCTCTCTCTCCAGAATGCGTCTACATCATCTACATTCTGAGAGACAGAAGTTCCCCAGAATGAGTCCGAAAGCTTGGAAATACAAACTTCTGGTCCCGGTGGCCAACTCAGATTGGATCCTGCAACATTATAGCAATAGACTTATATACCGCAGTGCTTTACAGCCCTCTCTAAGTGGTTTACAAAGTCAGCATATTGCCCCCAATAATCTGGGTCCTCATTTTATTGACCTCAGAAGGATGGAAGGCTGAGTCAGCCTTGAGCCTGGTGAGACTTGAACTGCCAAACTGTTGGCAGCCAGCAGTCAGCAGAAGTAGCCTGCAGTGCTGTGTTCTAACCATTGCGCTACCACATTTTCCTGGGACATATACATTTTGCCTTTACTCGCAATATTAGCATATGACACACATTGGCATACTCAAACTTACAAAAAAGGACTGAGCAGTTATTGTAAGTTTACATAGAAACTTGTTATTTATAGTAACACTGTAATTCACCAACATGTGTCCATATTATCTTAAGACAGAATTGTTTACATAAAGCCTTTTCACTGAAGGTTATAAGATAAACCATATATTTATTGTAGGCATAATTCAAGGCCCAGCAAAAGCACAGCAAATCTTCTTTTTTACAATAATATTTAAATGACTTCAGCTTGAAGTCTGCTTTTCTACATTTCTCCTTAAAAAGACGAAACATCTCTTTTTCACAGAAAGGCAGCTGTAAATTTATATACCTGTTTCCCCCCAAAATAAGATCCAAGTGGAAAATAAGTCCTAGCATGATTTTTTTAGGATGCTCATAATATAAGTCCTTACCTCCAAAATAAGCCCCCAAATAAGCACATTATGACTTTCCCAATTGGTTTCCTCATTGACTTTGCTTGTTGGAAGGTGGCAGGAAAGGTTGCAAATGATGATCATGTGATTGTGGGATGCAAGCTGGTTCCCCAGTACCTTGAACATGACCATGAGACTGCTGGGATGAAGACCAGTTATGAGTACCATTTGCTTAGCCCTATGTAACTTGAGACAGCTGTTGAATGAGAGATCGTTAACAGAGGATTACTGTATGCCATTGAACCAAAATATTTTTTACATTTTTAATTCAAAATTAACATTTTATCATAGAAAATAAAATACAAACCAGTAAAAGAAACAAACAAAATGAAACAAAACAGAAACATACCTTCAACCCTAACAAGGAAAAAGAAAAGTGTACAAAAAAGGGGGAAATTGGACAATTAAATTTAACATTTAACATGTAACATAAAAAACCTCCAAATTCTCTTCCCCTTTTACTTATACTCTCTCTCTCTCTCTCTCTCCCTCCCCCTCCCTCCCTCCCTCACACACACACACACACACACACACAATATAGAAGAAAAAGTAGTCAACAGATTGAGCTAAACATTAATCTTCAAATCCTTGTGTTAACCATCTGTTATTATATTTAGCACATAGAAAGTCCATAGTTTCCAGTTTCTTATAAAGCTGTCTCGTCCATTATCTCTAATCAAAACAATTAATTTCACCATCTCTATTAATTCAGTTAATTTCAAAATCCATTCTTCAACAGTTGGAATCTCTTTATCTTTCAGTGTTTGGCAAGTAACAATCTTCACAGCCATCACCATGTGAAGGAATAGAACTCCAAATTGCTTTTCAATTGACTTGTCCATCATATCTAAAAGAAAAGTTTCAGGTTTCATTAATATTTGTATCTTAAATATTTTTGGCACTGTTGTTGTTATGTTTATCCAGTATATTTTCACATATTTGCAAGATCACCATATATGATAAAATGAACCTGGATTTTGACTACATTTCCAGGACTAGTTTTAATTGAATTTTTCTAATAGGAGCTAAAATTATCTGATCACCCACTTTTGTGTGTCTCAATAGTGTCTCTAAAACTCCTGGATTAGGATCCGCACCCTAACAAAACTGAATAAAATGAAACTTAATTGCTTCCAAAGAGTGCCTTTTTCATGTAATCCCATTTATACACTGATATAAATACATGTGCATACATCTGCACTTTTTATCTTAATGCCAGGGTGATTATAAAGTTTAGCCACTGGATAATACAATTTGCTCAAATTTGCCAGGAGATTAAAACCAGGAGATTAGGAATGGAGCATTTTTTTTCAATTGGCAAAACAACAACGAATCTCTCCAAACATTTTGGCTTTTAGTTATCCCCTGTTTCTTTATAAAATGAGGATTAATGTGGGCAACAATAACCCAGAAGCCTCAGCTAATCTCTCTCTAACCATTGTTATCTAGTAAACTTTGAACAGGTGCTGAAACAGGATAGCTCTGCTCTACTTTTTGCATGAGGATTTTTCAAATATTTGGTATTAACACATGTCCCTCTAGTATGTCCAAACCACTAATTATTCTTCAGCTTTCCTAACTATCTAGACTCTGTTAAAATGCAAATAGATATCTAGTCTAACCATATGAGAAAGGGAGGGATATGATTGTTTTTTATGATGGTTTGGCTGAAAATGAGCACTTCCTGCGTTTTATTGAAATGTTTTCAAGATTTTCTCCCAGGGTTCATAATTTGGAGGTTCTCTTGGATTTGCATTCCCTGCTTCTTGGCAGTTATTACCAAGAAGGCCATGTTGTGTGCCAACTTCCTGGTCTAACAGTTTCCCATGCTGTGGTCACCTGCCAGGTGAACTGTGTACATGGGGCTGCTCTTGAAAAATATCTGGCTTGCAAAAGTTCTACTTTTATAAATCTTCATAAAGTTTATAAATGATATAAAGCTACAAGCTTCCAGAAAAAAAAAACTTTCTTATATTACCTCTTATGTTATTAGTCTTGCAGCAAAATCAGTGTAATGTTGTGTTATTGCAAGCGGTTAATATTTTTAAGTCGGCTGTAAAAGAAGAGCCTTAAATTGCTAGAGTCTCAGCTGATTTTCTATGCTTATTCCCCACTTCCCTCCCACTGCAGACTAGAAGACTAAAAATAGTGTTCAAAGGTCTCTTTCAAAGATTTTTGTGTAGGCTGACCAGTCTTTAAGTTTGTATCTTGAGGTCTGTCATAATAAGTAAACTCAAACAGGAAGAGTCTTGTTAACATGATACTTCTTCAGGGCTGCAGAATAAAATCTTTTGGTTTGATAAAAGAATATCCACTGAAGACTCTAGGATAAATGTCATAATATGTGCATGTTATTAAGTAACATATTTATTCATCAAATAAAATAACTATTCTGGGACAAGACTGATATGCAAAAAAACCCACAAACTGTACATGACTTGTATCAGAGGAGCCTTCCTCCAACAAAGTAAATTAATAGGTGAAATTTACTCATATAGCAGTTAACAGTCAATTATATTAAGTGAAGTGCAGATATTTTTTTTAAATGTGCACATGGACACACATATGCATACATACTATGGCCACAGTATTTACTATGTACAATTCTGATCACCTGAGCTCAGAAATTATATTGTAAACTATCAGAAGTGGAGAAGAAAGTAATCAAATTGATCAGGAGTACTAAGGGGGGGGGGGGAATCAAAGAAATCTGGTAGATCGTTTCCAACCAGCATATTTTATTTTAAAAAAATGGTTGAAACTTTTGGTTTTAGGCAATCTTAAATGGTCTCAAAGGCAATCAGTTTTAACACATTACGGTTGTTAATGCATAAGGTATTTAATTGATCTCATGTGTAACCTGCGTCTGCTTAAGCCAGGGGTCTCCAACCTTGGCTCCTGGAAGCCTGGCGGACTTCAACTCCCAGTTGAAGTCCACCAGGCTTCCAGGGGCCAAGGTTGGAGACCCCTGGCTTAAGCAATTGTTTTTTTTCCCTTCCTTACCCCTGCCTCATTCCATTGTAAATCCTACATCAATTTAGTGGTTCTGTAGATCTGATGAAGGAACCCACAGTCCTAAAATTAAAATAAAATTTAAAGTGGCTCCCCTAACCTTTTATGGTATCATTGGCTGCTGCTCTTAGATACCCAAAGGCTGCTCTTAGATACCTCCAGGTTATAAAAGGAGGAGAGTTTTTTAGATCAAATTTTAACAAATCTTGGCATATTGTCCCCTGTGTTAACAGAATAGCTAATCGGTTAATAAAGTTAATATAATATAGTTAATATAAAATAGCTAATGTTAATATAGTTGGATGCACAGATAGTTGGTTAAATATATTAGCGAGAAAGAGCATATGTAGAAAAATGCCCATTTTTACTATTGTGTTTCTTGAACTACTAGAACTTCTCAGGGGCTGAGAACATTTCTCCTAAGTCCTGTCCTGTATTACAAAGCCAAGAGTTGTTTTTTTTCCTGACTTCTGTAGGGATCAATGTCACCTAAGATGATGTGCTTTCTTCCTAAATTTCTAACAGTAATTTCTTGTGTACGGTGATGATGGTAAACCAAGATGTCTCTTATTTTGCTGAAATGTATATGTTAATGTACTGTACAATCTTATAAAATCATTGGTTTCTGTAAATAAACCTACATTTTTTTCCCTTGTAAAAAAAAAGAACAGCTATTCAGATTTCAATGGATTTTAAACAAGTGACAAATTAGGAATTTAGATTGAGGCATCATTGGATGATCAATTTTCTCATTAATTTAGTTCATCCTTTCTGCTTATTTTATCCAGACTATAATTCTTTGGTATGCTGATTAGACACCCAACTTTGTAATCCTGTATTTTACACTAAATGCCAACATTGTTTAGCTGTTTCCGCTGATGAGCCTGTTTATAAACGATAAATCAGAATTAATATCAACTCTTATTATGCCTATGGAAATTCTTAATCATCCAGGCCATGATTGTCCCAAAGGTGTTTTTTCAAGTGGCAATTGGACTTTCTGGTTTTTCTTTGAAGTTGTTTTGTTTCTTATCCAAGAAGCATTTCAACTCTCTTATTATGACATCTAAATGTGACCATTTTTGTTCTATCCAAGCTGCAGGGATTCAGAAGGAAATATTTTTTTTGAATTAGACTGTCTGGGCTCAGGTCAAAATTCTGCTTCAACATGGGACCAGTTCCGTGAAGAAAGGTTTTTCTGTGGAACCAGAGATTTTGTGTGCTGCCTGCATCCATTGGGTGGGCCTTCGCTTGTCTGCACAGCCCTGATGCTGATATGCCACGGACTAGTGCTGGTTCACAAACTGGGGGTTGCTCTAAGAGATTATATGTAGTTTCTCTTGTGTCAAAAATGTTCAGGAGCTTTCAGATCTAGGTATGCAAAACTCTATTAGGCTTTCTTGAGCAACAACATCATATAAGATGCATATAATTGTCCAAAATTTGAAAAGAACAATGTTCTACTTCTGTATAAACTCACTGCTGCTTTCTTGACATACAGTACCATGACATATGGACAATATTCAAACTAAACTCAAGTACACTTTTCAAATAAAATATTCAGGTGGATGAACATGTCGTCCCGCTTGGGCAGGGGGTTGGACTAGATGACCTACAAGGTCCCTTCCAACTCTGATTTATCTGTATCTGTATCTGAAGACAATTTCACAGATCTGAGTCCAGTCTAGGGAAACAAGAGTTATAAGAAAGATTGCAGGCTTCAGGTCTGGTTAGCTGCTTCAGTGCTAACTTTCCATTCTATTTTTCTATTGAATAAATGTCAAGTGCTTTTCCAGCTCTAGATCTGCGGATATATTTTTGTTTCTATGTTACATTCTTTCTCTGAAGTGTTTATTCTAAAAAGTTATTTTACTTTCCAAGTTCAAATGACATTGTAATGCTAACTGTAGCACAAATGTTACTACTATTCTCATATACAAGTTGATGCAACATTGTAAAGCAACTGTATCATGGAATCAATTTGGAGTTGTTTTTATGGACAAATTACAGATTTATGTTTTCCAGAAAGATTAAGGTTGCTTTTCATATTTGCTCCTGAATTTTCCAGTTCTAATAGCTAAAATAGGGATTTTGAAAAGCAGTCTTTTAACCAATCGTTATGGCATTGATTGCATAATTTGATATTGCATAATATGAAATTACATAATATTTCTTAGAATAATGTTCTTGGTTTTTTTTTTTTTTCTGGGCCTTGCTATTTAGTTCTGATGCAATTACATGTTAAGACAGTTGTTTGCTGACTCTGAAAGGCCAAAAGCCATAATCTGGGTATTGATTATTAATTTAAGAGGAAAAGAGGAATTACTATCATAAAATATAAAATATAGATAGTAGAATTTTGGCCTTTGTTTTTAAAGAAGCATTAAAAAAAACAGTGTTAGATTTCTATCTTTGTTTGTTCCCCTACCACAATTCCCTAAACCTTTTCCTGAGAATCCTCCACTTCTGAAAAGTACTGTAGAAATAAACATACTTGGAAAGAGATTGAAGATTGCTAACTGACTGTGCATGACTTAATTGTTATAATGTTCTCTCTAAGAAGTTGAGCTTAATTGTTAACTAATAAACCTATAAAACTTTCAATGTTCTAAGTTCCATTTTTTTAGAGACCTTTAAAGTTCATTGATCTTATTAGTCATCCTGAGATTAACAGATTAGGTTTTATATTTTGCTTTTTATATTTTGTGGGGGTTTTTGGAGGCTATGTAAAGTTTTTGCTATTAATTTAAACTGTTTTAATTGTTGTGTGAGGAAAAAAAAGTGTAGATCTTGGCAAGTATAAGACCTATGGACTTCAGTTCCTAGAATTTCCCCTCCTCTTACTCTTCTCAGACACCATCTTTGCCCCTATCACTGCAATGTTTGTATTAATTACATCACACCCAGCTAACCTGCCCTCCTAACTTCTTCCCAGTGCCTGCTTTATCATAAGCTGCCTTTTGGGAGGGCTTGAATTTAAGCATAGTAAACCCAGCCATAAATAAGATCACTAGGAAGTGAGTGTGAATTGAAGGAAACTGCTAATTCCCCCAGAAAATAAGATTAATGCCTAGTTATCCTACAGGTTTTTTTTTAAATGGAGAATATCTATTATTTTTATTTTTACCCAGAAACATAAAAAGAAGAGGGGTGGGGAAATCCCACAAAATAATAAAAAAAACCCATCACAAATATATTACATTACAGTTTTAAATATAAGCTGCTTGCCAGCCTGCAGACTCAGACATGCAAAACACATTCCCATGTTCTTTGTCATGTAGGGTTGGTTATCTTCCTCTCTCTGCTGGTGATACAGAAAGCTTCGGCAGAACTCCAGATATATCTGTGAAGGTGGTGAATTATGCAGGGATTTCTTTTTCCTCTCTAGTCCCTGAGTAATAGATGGAATTTCCAAGAAGCTGGGACTTTCTAGAGATATTCTAGGTTTCTTTGCTCCAGAACTATGTTATTTCTAGCCTATCTCTTCTCCATCTCTCTGAATAAATTATAAAATTAAATGCTTAATATCAACCTTGATGCATATTTCAGGTGATCCTCGAAGATGCAATATTTTCTTTAGAATTTTCTTGAGATCTGTAGTATTTTGAATTCTTTGTAATCTGTAATATTTGAGGCAGCAAATTATGCATTTGTAGCAAACCAGTGCCATGCTGTGATCTGTCTGGAGTGATGGATCTTCTTTGGGATTTTTCTTTTCTTTTTCTTTTTAATAAGTTGTCAGTGTTGAGTATAATTTATGTTCAACACTGAATATTTGGATTTTAATGGTTTAACATTACACTAAAATATTTTAATGCTAAAAAAGTTATTTATGTGTGTTACACTTCCTTTTTTAAAATATAAACTTGACTTTGTTTGTTTCCAGGAAGATTAGATTATTTCCCAAATGGGAGAATGAGGAACTAAATTCTGACATTATAGTGACTCTATGCTGTATAGTTAGGAGGGAGCATTTTTGAGATTATCTCAGTGTTTGCATTTTAACAGTCAGAAAGCCAGAAGATGGTCTGTAACATTCTTGATGTCAATTGGGTAGGTGCCAATGAGATACTCTTTGGGAAATAGTTATACAGTAGCAGTAAGATCTACTAAGCCACTACTCCAAAGCAGGAGGAGGAAACAAGGCATGAGCACTCAGAAAAGTTTCTGGGAAAGGAAGCTTCCATCACGCAGAGCATTCTGCTTAATTTTTAAACACATTAAAATGTGGTTTTATGAGTTAATATTGATATAGGATGGTAGTCCTCACCTTATAACCATAATGGAGCCTTCCCATTATGATCACAAGTGGTAATAATCATTGAGATCACCTTATTTCACAACTCTCCCTCCAGCTTTGCTCTCCATGGGGTGGTGGTTAAACTTTCTCTGTTTTTAGATACATTCCTTATTGAAATTCTGCTAAAAAGTGACAAGTTCAAAAAATGATTTTTGCAGTTCCTAGAAAGAAGGATTAGTTTTTGCTATGAAATACTGTAGAATGACACATTGTGATATACCTTATGTACCTGTGCTTTATGAGTAATAATCATGAGAAAATGTAATAAGACTGTAATCTGTTCTCCACTCTACCTTGTGACATTGCCTATCTCTTTGGTTTCCAGATGGCTTAGGATCAACAGAAACAAGATGTAAATGCATGGACATAAAAAAAAAAAATCTGATGTAAGCTTCTTTAATTAGGGTCCTTTCTGCATTTAGAGGAGACTCTAATGTCCCAAACTCAAGCCAGTAAGTGTTGCTTAAATTATAATTTCTCATAACCTTCTTCAGCAGATATGTAACAATAAATTAGTGAACCCAAATTCTGACTTTTAATATTTTGTGTGTAGATGTTCTTTTCTTTGTCTAAGCTCTTATCTTGACAATAGATGTTCTCCGTAGAACTGCTGCGAGCATCCAGAGAGTGGGAGATGCTCCAGTCTTCACTTCTCACAGGCTGAGATGAAATTGAGGAACGCCCTCCTCCTCCACGTGACTCCTCCATGCATTCCCCCAGTTTTAGCTCAGCCTTCAAGAAGACAGGCAGCTTTTCTCGTTCCTTGGCCGTTTCAGGTGATCGTTGATAATTGATCAGGTTTGATTTCGCTTTTCCTCTCCCTGCAAGAGTAGTGCGGTCCCAAATTTAGTTTGCGGAGCGATTTCGCTCCCAGGAGGGAAGTAAGGGGTTTGGAGCCTTTCGCCCCCCCCTTCTCATCTATCCTCTGCCGTTCCAAGCACGCTGGGCTCAGCCGCTTGGCCCTGCGCTGTACTTTTAAAAGCGCAATTGCGTCTTCCCCCCTAGTACGCCTCAGAGGAGGCAGCGCTTCCTCTCCCAGCTCCTTCCTTCTCCTGCTTGAAGTTGCAGTGGGCTGGTGTGCTTCTGAGCTGTGCGCTCTGAGCCGGGTGGCCATTTTGGGCGCGCCTCGTGGCCGGCGCCATTTTGTTTACTGAGCAAGTAAGGCCTTTATTCTTTTTTGTATTGAGAGTGAGCTGCGAGGCCTTTATAGGCCCTTTAGCGGGACCGTCAGGCCGCATGGAGCCTCTGATTTACTGGGAGAGCACTGTGGCCCCGTGCCCTGTTGTCTCTCTTATATGTGAGATTGTTGACTTTCTTAACCTTGGCCCGCAGCTAGTTCAGAGCCGCAGGCACGTACTCCCCATTGTTGTTGGGGGGCTGCCTACAGAGGCCCTCTTTTTGTCTTGCCTTTTTATAGATTTGCTTGGCCTCAGCGTTCATTTGGTCTATTTGGAAGTTAGGTTTTTTTGCTGTACCTTCTTGGGTCTATTTGGTTTTCCTTACTTGAACCCGACCCTCATTTGTATATAATTGCTAGTTTATATAGTCAGGCTTTTATTTTAGCTTGCTAGAATTTTTTTCTGTTTTTTATTGTATAGAGTTCAAAAAAAAAAAAAAGAGAAAGGAGATTTTTTGAATAGATAATTAGTTAGTTCATTTAATCACTGTTCTAGAATAAAATTTATTTCAAGAAGGGGGACGTGACCCAATTTTAGGAAAACCAGTTTACGTTAGTAGGCTGAACTCCTAGGCGTGCCAACTGCCATTTTCTTTTTCAATACTATGGCAGAGGCTAATCCTACTGGCTCTTCTCTGAAGGCCAAATCTAAGACACACTACCTTCGCAAAAGGGACAAGGATTCTTCCAGCGCTTCTCAAAGAGATGCCTTACAGCATCATAAGGCCCTAGAAAGGGAGTTTAGCAAGCGGGCTAGAGAGTCACACTCGATAACACCTGCCTTTCCTTCTACTCCCCCCCTGCTGAGCCAATCCTCTTCCTCTAGGGGCGGTACTTCCACCCGAGGCCGCCAACCCTCCCGTGTACCAGAGGCGACCTTTACGCCGACCGTTGCAGGCCTACGTTCTGAAGATCCTACTCCAAACATTATGCCTGAGAACACCAGAGAATGGATGCAGTCTGCCATTCATCAAGGCATAGCCGAAGGAATGCAGCAGCTGGCTAGACCGGATTCCCGAGGGAGGACTCCCGAGGCTGAATCTTTATCCGGAAGATCTCCTTCTGCACCAGCGTCACAGCATGGTCAGGCACCTCCTCACATGGATGCCCTATTCCCAGAGGGGGAAGATACCCAAGAAGAAGAGGGAGTGGGCCTTGAACCGTTCGGAGAGTACGAAGGTTCTGATAGAGGTTCCTTACAGTATTCTGAACCCTTTCTGGAGGCGGACCTAATGGAGGGAGAAATGTCGGAAGATGAGGGTCTTTCCCCTGAACAACCTGCTGTTGTGGGTCTTTTTTAACCCCATTTATTTAAGTCCTTGTTATTTAAGGCAAAGAACATTTCAGGTCTGGCCTCTCAGCCTCCTTCTGACCCCCCTCTATTGAGTCCAGAAGGTCCTGATGACCTTATGTTCAGACAGCCGGCGGTGGCAGCAGACATTATTCCGGCCCCTCCAATCTTCTCGGATCTGGTGGCAAAGCAGTTGGCCTCGGTGGGTCCTTCTCCGGCCCCTTCTAGTCAGGACAAGAGGTTGTTTACCCTGGACCCGGATTTCTCAGCTATGTTAGGCACCCCGGAAGTAGATGATCCGATTGTAAGACTTGCCTCCTCTTCCAATCCTACTGATGCACTGGAGGCACTGAAGCCGGAGGATAGGCGAGCGGAGATGGCGCTCTGGCGGGCTCACACCACTGATGCTTGGGCTATCCGGTCGGCCACGGCCGCTTCCTTCTTCACCCGGTCCTCCATCAGGTGGCTCAGACAGCTGAAGCAACACATTTCCCCAGCTGACACCAGAGCCCATCAAGATATCGCAAAGATCACGGCAGCGGCGGAATTTGCAGCCGACTCTACCTTTCATTCGGTTAAGTTCTCATCCCGGGCTATATCTTCCCATATATCTGCCAGACGATTGCTTTGGCTTCAACACTGGCAGGCTGATATTAAAAATAAGTCTAAGTTGGCTTCAGCCCCCATAATAAAAGGGAAATTATTTGGGCCCGCTCTGGAGCCATTGCTTCTGGAAACTTGAAATAAGAAAAAGTTTCTGCCTTCATTTTTTCGTAGGCAGGAAGCCAAGAGTTCCCAGTCTTTTCGGAGGAGCTTTCGTCCCCCCTTCCAGTCATCATTCACTTCTAGATTTCAGGGCTCCCCCTCATTCCGGCTGTCTTACCAGGACCGGGGTGACTTGGGAGACAAGCAGGAGAGGGGGCAGCTACAGAAGGCCCTTTAGGGGTTCCGGGAGTAGGGCGGCCCGCCGGCCCAGGTAGCGTTGCAGGTTCTCTTACCATAGGCGGCTGCCTCAGGCATTTTGCCGACAAGTGGGAGGAATCTACCTCAGATACTTGGATTACAAATTCAGTGCGCTTTGGCTTTGACCCTGCAGTTTCTCACTCCCCCCCCCCGAACATTTCAGGGTTTCACCCATCTCTAGGAATCCTGCTAAACGGGCTCTTATGGCCTCCGCCATCAAACATCTATCTGATATTAGGGCTATTCAACCTGTACCCCCCTCCCAACAGAGAAGGGGTTTCTATTCCCTTTTATTCTTGGTGCCTAAACATTCCGGGGGTTGGAGACCCATTTTAGATCTTAAAAGGTTAAATCGTTTTATTGTACGTCATAAATTCAAAATGCAGACTCTGCAGTCTATTTTACAGGGCATCAGAGAAGGGGACTGGCTTACGTCAATTGACCTTTCCGAGGCTTATCTCCATATTCCCATTCATTCCTCATATTCTAAATATCTCAGATTTTGTTATAATAATCAGCATTTCCAGTATGTAGCCCTCCCCTTTGGTCTAGCCTCAGCTCCGAGATCTTTCACTAAGGTGTTGGCGGCTCTTGCAGCTCACCTTAGACAAGTTCCCATCTGGATCCACTGTTACCTTGATGATATCCTGGTTGTATCCCCTTCCCGACATCAAGCCGAGAGTGATACTAGCGCTACCCTCTCGGTACTTCAGTCCCATGGGTTCTTAGTGAACTGGGAGAAGAGTCAGCTTACCCCCTCCACTCGTATATCCCATCTAGGAGCTGTGATTGACTCTGTTGAAGGAAGGGTCTTTCTCTCTCAGGAGAGACTTATTAGTATCCGCACCACTATCAGGAAAATCCAGTGGACCGGGAAAGCATCGTTGCTCGATTTATCCAAACTGCTCGGGAAGCTAGTTTCCTGTATTTTCATTATTCCATGGGCTCACTTGCATTCCAGATCTTTGCAATGGTTTCTCCTGCCGTATCAGCGTTCAGGAAGGAGCACGTCAAGGTTTATAGTGAAGGTCCCACCGAAAGTTCTCGCCTCCCTCCTGTGGCGGATGCAACCATCTGTCAACGGAGGTCAGCTATTTCAGGAACCTCAAAGGGTTGTTCTCACGACAGACGCAAGTCTTTCCGGATGGGGGGCCCACCTGCAATCTCTCTCAGCACAGGGAGTTTGGACTCATGTGGAGCGAAGTCGGAGCATCAACTGGTTGGAGCTTTGCGCAGTGTACCTGGCTCTGCGAACATTCCTTCATCGGCTAAGGGGGTGCCATGTCCTGGTCCTAACGGACAATACTACAACCAAGGCCCACATCAATCAGCAAGGCGGTACCCATTCCATCCTTCTCATGAGAGAGGCCGAGTGACTGTGTCGATGGGCAGAAGCGCATCTTTTGTCCATCAGAACGGAGCACATCTCCGGGGCCTCCAACGTCCAAGCGGACTGGCTCAGCAGGGCAACACTGGATCAGGCAGAGTGGCGTCTGCACCCACACCTGTTCAGAGAAGCAGCAGCCAGGTTCGGTCAGCCCCTAGTAGACCTTTTTGCATCTCCGCTCAATGCGCAAATACCAAGGTTCTTCTCCCGTTATCCCTCCAGCGGAGCAGAGAATCACAATGCCTTGCGTTGCCCGTGGCCTCCCAGGCTACTGTACGCCTTCCCTCTGCTTCCATTAATCCCCAGGGTGATTCGAAAATTGATAGCCGAGAAAGCAGAAATCCTCATGGTGGCACCTTATTGGCCCAGGAGGCCGTGGTTTGCGGACCTCCGCAATCTGTCGGTATCTCCGCCATGGAGGATTCCGTTGGATCAGATTTCGCTGTTGCAAGGTCCGCTGCTTCATCCAGAGCCACAGTGGCTACAGTTGGCCACTGGCTACAGTTTGGAGGTTGGCCACTGGCTACAGTTTGGAGGTTGAGCGGGAAAGGATGATTGAGGAAGGCTTATCAGCCCAGGTCATTAACACCATTTTGGCGGCTAGAAGGCCTTCTACCACTCGCATTTATGATGCGACCTGGAAAAGTTTCTGTAACTGGTGCCACAAATCAGTCATCGATCCACGCTCTCCTTCAGTTGCACAGATCCTGGCCTTTTTACAAGATGGCCTAGATGGAGGTTTATCACATAACACCTTAAGGAGGCAGGTAGCGGCGCTCTCAACGGTGGTTGCTGGTGGTACTTTCGGTCCCCTTTCCCACCATCCTCGAATCAAGGCCTTTCTTAAAGGGGCTTCTAATTTGCGCCCGTCAGTAGTGCACAGGTACCCGACATGGGACCCTAATAAAGTTCTCCTGGCCTTGACTAGATCTCCCTTTGAGCTGCTCAGAGAGGCATCACTTCAATTTCTTACATTTAAAACAGTATTTCTGGTGGCTATTACTTCGGCTAGAAGGATATCTGAAATTGCAGCTCTATCCGTGAGAAAAGACCTGTGTATTTTTCATTCTGATCGGGTAGTTCTGAGACCAGACCCAGCATTTATGCCAAAGATCAATTCACCGTTCCACAGGGCACAGGAGTTGGTCCTGCCTAATTTCTGTCCAAAGCCTCTGCGCGAGCAAGAGAGGCAGTGGCACACCCTTGATGTTCGAAGGGCTTTGCGTATTTACATTTCTCGTACGCAGTCCATCAGAAAGACAGAGTCTCTATTTTTGTCCTTTCAGCCAAAGACACTAGGCTGTAAGGTTTCTCCGTCCACGGTAGGCAGATGGATTAGGGCTACCATATCCAAGGCCTATTTAGTTCAAGCTATTCCAGTTCCCAGTGGGGTTACCGCTCACTCCACCAGAAGTGCAGCTACCTCGGCAGCCTGGGCTACTCAGGTGTCTATTCTTGATATTTGCTGGGCGGCCACCTGGGCTTCCCCATCTCCCTTTATAAGACATTATAAGATTGATGTTTACGCCTCAGCTGAAGCATCTTTTGGCAGGCGAGTTTTGCAGCAAGTGGTGAGAGATCCTGGGGAAGTTCCAATCCAGACGGACTCCCACCCGTAGGACACACTTGCTTTGGTATGTCCCACTCTCTGGATGCTCACAGCAGTTCTACGGAGAATGGGCGTTGGTTCTTACCTGATACGCCTCTTCTCGTGGAACTGCATAGAGCATCCAGCCCCACCCTAATTGGTCCGTCTGTAAAGGGGAAAACCTGTTTCGGCCAATGATTTCTAGTGTTGTAGTTCACGTTGTTTAATACTTAAGATTAGAGGGTTGTTCTTGTCCTCTCGTCTTCGATAAAACTGGGGGAACGCATGGAGGAGCCACGTGGAGGAGGAGGGCATTCCTCAATTTCATCTCAGCCTGTGAGAAGTGAAGACTGGAGCACCTCCCACTCTCTGGATGCTCTACGCAGTTCCACGAGAAGAGGCGTATCAGGTAAGAACCAACGCCCATTCTGAAGCACTCCTTAGATGAAGAAATGAGAGGGAACACATTGAATTACAGAATTCTGAAATGTAATAAATCTTTTGAAGTTATCTTGTCTTATACGAATGAATTTTTAGAGAGTGTTTAAGCACCATTTTTGCTGCTACATAGATGTACTTCACATACATTAAGCCATGATTTACGTAATTACATTTTATTATACAAGCACCACTTAGTAAGGTTCACCCATGCTGTGAAGTCATAATCATATTTTAGTGGCTATGTATATACAATATGCTAAGTAAAACCCAAAATATATGATACCAGGTTCGCATTTTTACCTTACAGCTTATAGTCTTGATATTTCTCCATTTTATTTGAAACTACTACAGTCTGAAAGGAAATCTTTCAGTACTTTGTTTTATTAATACTTGACTTTGAAATGGATCTCAGCTTTTCCAAGATCATCCTCTGGTCCTACACTTTCTGTACATTATTTTGTGAATTAATTCTATTTTTCCTTTGGTTTTAATCAGATTCCCTGATATTTTGAAAAGACACACATTTTCTTGCTGGGAAGTCAAAAATCCATATAAATGCAGGTATGTTCTTTTTCTTAAAAAAATTACTTCTGAAGCAGTAATTAATACAAAAAGTGTAAAAACTGTATCTTTGTATTTGACTATTGTTGTATTGTTATTTTGCTCTATCTGTCAATGTGGGAACATGTCCTTTTATATACTGTGTGTATACCATATTATAGAACATCTACATAAATGGTTTATAGTAACTGGCAACCAGAATTGATGCATGGAACAGCAAAAACAAAAGAGAATCTGGTACTTTTAAAAATCAAGATAATGAAATAAATGTTTATCTTTTTAACAGAATCCTTACACTAGTCATAGATAACACACATATGTAGCATTCAGTCTTCTGCCAATGCCCCATGTTCTTGAATTGCTCATAGAATTTACTTCTCAGGTTTTGGAAGACAGTGTTACTAATTTACTTTTCAGAAAGATGGATAATAAACACTGATAGAAGGCTACACTCTATCAGGGGTGTCAAACTGGATTTTTTTGAGGGCAGGATCAGCATTTTAGTTCTCCTCTGTGGACTATGCCAGCCGAAAACAGGATGGCCCATTTTCCAGCTGTTTTTCAGCCTGTTTTGGGCCCATTTTTCAGCCCATTTTCCTGCCTGTTTCTGCCCAGTTTTTTGGCCCAGTTTTTGGCCTGTTTTGGTCTGTTCTTTGGCCTCTTTTGGGCCTGCTTTTTGGCCCAGTTTCAGCTGGCAGAGTGCCTCAGGAGGCCATGGAACATGGAAATAAGGCACAGGGGGCCACACACGGCCTGTTTTAGCCGCCAGAGGGCTGGCAGACTGGTCCTTTGATAGTTCCAGGCCGGTTCCACAGGCTGGATTTAACCACCCCACGGGCCAATCTGGCCTGTGGGCCTTGAGTTTGACACCCCTGCTCTATATCCTAAACAGATCCAGTTGACATAATTTTGTTGTAAAATAAGGATAAGAATTAATTTTATTCTTAGTTTATTGCTTTCTATGCTTTTTTTTTTCTTTTACTGTTGAATTTGTGTCATAATCCATTTGGTAATTCTTTAAGATGCCTCAAAAATGTAATATTAATGGTGTCAGGTTTCCAAGCAATGAAATCCATTTGATAGTTTGTCTACTTTGTTGTGATAATTTTCCTTTCTGTGTACGTAGTATATGTATGTAAAAGAAGACTGCAAAGCGATGGCTTTCTGTGCAAAAATGAGAAGTTCAAAGAAAAATGAAGTCAAGGCAGAAGTTCAAGAGCAAATGCTGGAAATAGTGTTCTACTTACAAGAAAAGCCTTCCCTTCCTTATACAAGTGGCAAGTACACAGCTGAAGAACTTTGCATTGAAGCAGCAAAAAAATGCTGTGAGTTTCAGCAGTGTCTTTTTTATTATTATTATTATTATTTAGCTTGTTTAAAACAAATAGGAATGATTTTTAGACTGGTGAATTTTAAAGGGAGTTAGAGAAATTACCAAATAAAGGCCTCAGTGACTTCTAATTGTTAAGTTATTTATCATTGTTACACTGTGCTATGCTTTTGCAGCAGATTGCATTGAAAAGATATCATGAGAATACAGATAGTCCTCGATTTGCAAGCACAGTCTCTAAGCAATTTGGTTAAGTGAATCACATCTGATTTTGTGATCTTTTTTGCTATGATTGTTAAGTGAATCATCACATTTGTTAAGTGAATCACATGTGAATCACATTTTTTGCTATGATTGTTAAGTGAATCACATGGGCCAAAAAGTGGTTAAATGACTGCTAATTGGAAGCCAGCTGGAAAGGTTGCAGATGGCAGTCATGTGACCTTGGGATTTACAACCACCTGCAAAATATATTAAAATAGCCCTTAAAAATTAAATTGCCCCCAGTATCAGAACCTAACCTTGACTGATCTAAGTAAAACAATAGAATATATTTTAAAAATCCCAAAACAAAAAACTTAAGCATGGGTAGGTCCATGAAATCACCAAGACTTAAGCTTGACTTGAGGATCTTTGTCAAAAGCTAGGTCCCTCTGAATAACCTTCATTAGTAAAGACAGCAAGGGCACTGCTAGTGGATTGCAAATATGGCTTTGCCCTGTGCACTCTGCTACTAACAGCCTTTGTTTCTGACTCAGTTTATCACTGTGTCTTTTCCTGTGGAAACTGTCGTGTCCGCAAAAAGACGCCAGGAGTCGGTGACTACGTTTCAAGCTCTTTATTTAACAGTTGTGAACCGAACCGGCGAAAAGGAAAAAGCCCGCGGCTTTTATCCTTTTCACTGCGGCGGCCGCGGCCAATGGCAGCGATTCAAGTCTCCCGCTCTTGGAGTGAGCCAATCGCGGGAGACTTCAAACGGGCCAATCGGCGCGGCTCGCCTGGCCAATC
This sequence comes from Hydrophis major, assembly GCA_033807585.1. Taxonomy (NCBI): domain Eukaryota; kingdom Metazoa; phylum Chordata; class Lepidosauria; order Squamata; family Elapidae; genus Hydrophis; species Hydrophis major. Next base: position 178,268,550 of record CM066330.1, read on the forward strand.
AGAAATCCCCGCGCTTTAGCCAATCAAAGCGCGGGGATTTCGAGTATGTAAATTAAGGACAGAACACCCCTCCCCTCTTGGTATAGTCCTTACGTTGCGTAGTCACGTAGGTAGGCGGGGCTCCGTCTCGTCCTACTTGACCTGCGCAACTCAGTTGCAAGCTGGATTTCGTCCGGAGCGGTCATGTTTTTGGCTGCTCCCTCTTCTGTGCGAACCGGTTGGATGATCGGGCCGGTTCCTTCTCCGTGGCTCCCACCTGGGCCTTCCGGGTTGGTTGAGCTACGGGTTTCGCTGCTCCCGCTTGGTTTCTCCGAGTTGGTTGAGCTGGCTAGGTGGTTCTTCTCTGGTGGGGGATCGCGATGGCTGCGCTCCGGTAAGTACTGCTGGTTTATTTTTTCTTGCGTTTGCTTATTCGGGTATTCCCTCCCCCCTTGGTTCGTGTTTTGGGGGTTGAGTTCTGTTGCTGTTCGTGACCTGAGCTGGTCAATGTGCCGTTTCCAGGCTCGCCCATCTGTGGTTTGGAGCCGGTATGATCGTGGGCCTGTGATCTGGGTGATGACGGCTGGGATCCATAGGGGGTCCCCCGTCAGGTTTTTCGCGTACACTAAGTCGCCGGGTGCGAATGTTCCGTATTTTGTACTTGAGTCTGGGGGCCGCTCCGGGTTATATGTTGGGTGTAACCTGTCGAGTGGGGACCTCAGCTTCCTACCCATTAGTAACTCGGCTGGGCTTTTGTTGGTAGTGGTGTTCGGGGTGATGTGTTGTATAAAGAGGAGTTTATTTATTTTGTCGTTGATCTCCCCGTGGTCCATTTTCAGGATGGTTTTTTTGGTAAATTGAACCATCCGTTCCGCCCTACCGTTCGCCGCCGGATGCGCCGGTGCTGTAAATGCGTGGCGGATGCCCCTCTCCGCCAGGAATCTCTCGAAGTCGAGGGAGGTAAATTGGGGCCCGTTGTCGGAGACGACGACGTCTGGGAGGCCGTGTGTTGCAAAGAGTTTGCAAAGTTCTTTGATGACGGCCTCCGTGGTAGTAGATTTCATGTCGCTTACCTCCAACCAGTTGGAGTAAGCGTCAACTGTTATTAGAAAGGTATGCCCATTCGTGGGACCGGCAAAGTCTAAATGGATTCTGGACCAGGGCCCCCTTGGTGTTTCCCACTCCAGGATGGGTGCTGCAGGTGGGCTTGGTCTGGTCTCCTGGCATCGTTGGCACCTAGCTACCCATGCCTCTATCTGCTTGTCCATCCCTGGCCACCAAGCGTAACTCCTGGCCAGGGCTTTAGTTCTGACGATGCCAGGATGCCCCTCATGCAACATCTCTAAGACCTTCCCTTGCAACCTGTCCGGGATGACCACCCTGTCACCCCATAAAATACACCCCTTAAGCAGCGAGAGTTCAGTCTGGCGGTTTCTGAATGTCTTAACGGATTCGTCCTTGTCCCTTTCAGGCCAACCTTTTTCCACCCAATGTAAAATTCGCGCCAGACGCCTGTCCTTAATAGTTTCCCGGGCAATGTCTGACGCGGTAATGGGTAGGTTGGGCAGGTTCTCGATGTTAAGGGTGTTTGTCGTTGGTGCTGGGTCAGGATCAGAGTCTGGTAAAGGCGAGCGGCTTAAAGCGTCCGCGTGCGAAATTTTCTTACCCGGCTTGTGTAGCAGTTCGTAGCTGTAGGCTGCCAGGAACTCGGACCACCTTGTCATCCGGGGCGATAAAATGTTCGGGGTGGCTCGATTTCCTGCAAGGATGCCCAGCAACGGCTTATGGTCTGTCACAATGGTAAAGGGGCGGCCGTAAAGGTATTCGTGGAATCGCTTAACGGCGGCAACTATAGCCAATGCTTCTTTGTCCAGCTGGCTATAGTTCCGCTCCGGTTTAGTTAGAGTCCTGGAAAAGAAAGCGATGGGTGCTTCTCTTTTGTCAGGGAGGGTATGGCTGAAGACAGCGCCGACGCCGAAAGGTGATGCGTCGCAAGTGACGGCCAAGAGCAAGGTTTCGCTGAATTGGATCAGGACGGCGTCGGAGGTGAGGAGGTCTTTGGTTTTTTGGAAGGTGGCTTGCTCCCGTCTCCCCCAAGTCCAGGTTGCCGCCTTATCCAGGAGCCTATGCAAAGGCTCCGCCGCCGTAGCCTTTTGGGGTAGGAAAACATTATAAAAATTCAGCAACCCCAAGAAAGCCTGTAGTTCCGTCTTAGACCTAGGGGTGGGGGCCTCTTTGATAGCTTTCACTTTTTTAATTGTAGGGTGAATGCCATGCCGGTCTAGAAGGTAGCCCAAGAATTCCACTCGCTCTGTGCATAGTTGGCATTTTTCCCGTTTTACTTTAAGTCCCGTTACTTTAAATTTTGTTTAGACCTCCCTGAGTCGGTTTTCTAATTCGGCTTCGTTTGGCGCCGCCACTAATACGTCATCAAAATAGGGCACCACCGCCTTGATGCCCTGCAGTAAACGTTCCATCAGGCTCTGAAAGATGCCTGGTGCCACGCTGACTCCGAACTGGAGTCGGTTGCACTTGAAGGCCCCCCGATGGGTAATGATGGTCTGGGCTTCCGCTGTTTTTTCGTCGACCGGCAACTGTTGATATGCTTGGGCGAGATCGAGCTTGGCAAAGACCCTGCCCCCTCCCAGTGAGTGCAGTAGGTGTTGCACGATTGGGACAGGGTAGGCGCTTTGTTGCAACGCGCCATTTAGGGTGGCCTTATAGTCCCCACAAATTCTCACGGACCCGTCTGGTTTGACTGGGGTCACTATAGGGGTCTCCCATCGGGCATGGTCTATCGGCTGCAGCACCCCCTGTTTGACGAGCTTGTCAATCTGCTCGTCAATCTTAGGTTTTAGGGCGAATGGCACCCGCCTAGGTTTTAGTCGCTTGGGGGGGACGCTAGGGTCTAGATCAAAAGAGATAAGGGGCCCCTGGTACTTGCCCAGGCTTCCGTCGAAGACCTCCCGGAACTCCTGGGCTAGCCGCTGTTCCCAGCCGTCGTCGGCGACGTGGTTGACTCCTGTTAGCGCGATGTCGAGCGGGGCGAACCATTGTAAGCCCAGCAGGCTTGGGCGGTCGCGATCAACGATTGTGAGTGGGAGTTGTTCGGTGCGGCCCTTGTAAGTTACATTAAAGTTCTTGGTGCCCACTACCAGGACGCGGTTTCCCTGGTAGTCTTTTATAATAAGTCTTTGGGCGTTTATGTTCCTCTTATGGAGGGTGGGCACTAACCGTTTTATCTCGTGCCATGCAATCATGGAGAGGTAGGATCCGGAGTCTACCTCCATTTTGCATGGTTGGCCTTCAATGTGGACTTCTACGTGTACCTTTCTGGCGCCGTCGGAGATGGCGTGGCCGATGGTTACCGTCTGGTGGGTTTCTTCCTTGCGCCGACTGTCGCCGCCTCTTGAGGGTCGCTGGATTCGGTCCCACCGGCCGTCCGGTTGGCGATCTCTGGTCCTGGGCGGTGGGCTTTCCCTCTTACGATCGTGTTGGTCCCATCTGGGTGGGCTGCGAGTCTTCTTTTGGCGGCAAACCCGAGCGATGTGTCCCCTTTTTTCACAATGCCTACAGATAGAGTCAAAAAATCGGCATTCTGATCTGGGGTGGTCGCCGCCGCATCCGGCACAGTTGGTCCTCGACCTACGACCTCTTCGGTTCCGTTGGTCGCCGCGCCCCGTCTGCACGCGATGTATGTCCTCCTCGTCTTCTGACGTGCTGGATGCAGACTGGAATTCTCCGTAGTGTGCGGTTGATTCGTTTTTTGAGTCGGCCGACCTTGCCGGGTTGTTGTTTCCACACTTCGCGTCTGATTTTCGCATGCTGTCAGCGGAAGTGCGGGTTGCTTCTGCGGCTGCGGCTGCGGTGAGGGCGTCTGCTAGGCTGATGTCGCCCTTAGCCATAAGCCGGCTCTGGAGTGCAGGGTCCCATAGGCCGAGTACGAATCGGTCTCTTAGGAGGCTGTTCAGACCTTCAAATTCGCAGAGTCCTCCTAGGCGCCGCAGCTCGGCGACGAAATCGCTCAGTTTTTCGCCCGGTTTCTGGTCGCGCCGGTAAAATTCGTTGCGCCGGATCAGGATGGGGACCTCGGGGGCGTAATGGCGCCGCAGGATAGGTTCGAGGACGTCCCAGTCCATGGCGGTTGCGTCGGCTGGCTTGGCCAATGCTTTGGCCATCTGGAAAACCTCGGTTCCGCAATGGGTGAGGAACACGGCGCGTTTTAGCGGGCCCGGGGCGTCCTTCATTCCGGTGCACTCGAGGTACATGCGGAAATGGTCTGAGAACGATTCCCAGTCCTCGGTGGCGGGGTTGAAGGGGGCGGGCGGTGCTATTTTCGCCATTTCGGTGCTGAAACTGGCTCTTGTTGGACACGGGGTTTGGTTCAAGGTCGAGATCCCATCCTCGTCGCCAGTGTCATGTCCGCAAAAAGACGCCAGGAGTCGGTGACTACGTTTCAAGCTCTTTATTTAACAGTTGTGAACCGAACCGGCGAAAAGGAAAAAGCCCGCGGCTTTTATCCTTTTCTCTGCGGCGGCCGCGGCCAATGGCAGCAATTCAAGTCTCCCGCTCTTGGAGTGAGCCAATCGCGGGAGACTTCAAACGGGCCAATCGGCGCGGCTCGCCTGGCCAATCAGAAATCCCCACGCTTTAGCCAATCAAAGCGCGGGGATTTCGAGTATGTAAATTAAGGACAGAACAGAAACTATTTGCTGGCTCCAATTGAGGGTATCAAGAGAATGCTTTTCACACAAGCCTCTCGTGGAGTGTTGTGTGTGTAGAATTATGAGAAAAGATCCCATAAGGATAATCTTTGAAAAAGTGTCCAAAAGCACACATGTGAGTTACAGACAAGGCAAGGCAAGTGTGCAAATTACTAGTTTCTTTCAGAGTTTAGAATGCTATATGAGCCTTGGTGGCCCAGTGGTTAGAGTGTAGTATTGCAAGTTACTTCTGCTGACTGCAGGCTGTCTGCAATTTGGCAGTTCAAATCTCTCCAGGCTCAAGGTTGACTCAGCCTTCCATCCTTCTGAGGTGGGTAAAATGACCCAATTGTTGGGGGCATATGCTGATTCTGTAAACCGCTTAGAGAAGGCTGTAAAGCACTATAGAGTGGACTATAAGTCTTACTGCTATTGCTATATCTACTATCTTAAAAATCTTAACTTTGACCCAAACATCTTTACTGTACATTACATCATTGTTTTACAGAAAAAAGATGACTCTCTTTAAGATACATACTTCTGTTATTAGCTGCTCCGTTTTAATATTTCACATGCCTTTTTGGCTTAGATATTCTACTAGATATATATATTCCTTCCTTACTGTAATTACACTTTCAGTTAATGTGTTTATCACTGCTTTTCCGTGAACTTTATCCATTAATGTGACTCCCATCTCTCCAGTAGATTCTTTCTTTTTGCTTATTGTTTGTGGATAGAACAAAAATCACTTGGATGGACTTCAACAATTCATATACTTATTCGGAGTAACTTTTTGTTATAAACTGCAATGAACTTTTCAAAAGTCCATATATTATTCATACTAATTGAGTTTAAAGGCTGTGTGTAGCACAGTAGCCAATAATGCAAGCATCTAAGGCAATTGCTTCCAAACTGTTTAAAAACTTAAAAGTGTAGTAGAAGTCATGCCACTGTCAAAAACCACCCCTTTTTATTCCTTGCAGGAATAAACAGATTGCATACAGATTGCAATCTGACTGTACTTCACTAAAAAGTATACATTAGTTTTTCAGTTTTTAAAAGTGATTTAAGATCTTATTTCGATGCAATAAATTGTGAATCAGTTCTGGTTAATTTGAAGCAGGATTTTCTCAGTTTGTCCTTAGAACCAAAGATACCTCTCTATGTTTGATTAAGAGGAGAAACTGTGGAAAAATGCCCAGAAACCACCCTGAATCTTGCTTTAGGAATGTTTGGAAACAGTTCTTAGCTTCCCAGTATTAGTTTTTCTAAATTTGTTTATGTATGTATGTGTACTGTGGATTGTTGCCAAACTGCAGTCCTGACTATAAATCACACGCAAAAGCTGTTGTGATGCTTTTTGCAAATGCACATTTATTGAATCAGAAGTGCAAAAATTAATGGGGGGGAGAGAAAATAAATATATTTTAAGGGCTCATTACTCCACCCAAAATGCTTAGAGTTATTATAGTCAGGGTACTTTTTCTTGTTATCTGTTTCTTTTTCCAATAGTGCATTATATTAGCCATTGAGGAGAATATTTTTTTTATGTCACAAGCTCCACCATTTGCCTTTCCTTTTCCTGCTATATATAAGCTAACAGCTCCTTTGTGTTTACAATGCTCATTGCCTCTTTCTTGCTCCTGTTCCTTCTAACCTTTGCCCAAAGTTTCTTATACCAAAGTCTCCAGCTAACCCTTTACTTGCTGTAATAGACACAAACAAATAAGCTATCATTTATAAAGTTGTACAATAAAGATAGCTAAAACGGTGATTATGCTTTATAGTCTCATTGAAGAAAGGCGAACAATAACAGCTACAATCCTTATTGAACATTTTTATATTAAAAAGTAGCTACTATATAATTGAAAGCAGAAAATAATTTTAACAGTAAATAGTACAGTTTTATATTGTGTTTAAACTATTGTTGGTCTGTGACTGTAATAAAGTTTATTATTATTATTGTGTTTAGCTATTCATTGAACTATTTGTTTTCCTCTTTTTTTCTTTCTTTCTTTTACCAGCTATTTCTCCTCTGTGCCACAATTTGTTTGCCCTCTTTGATGAAAGTAGAAAGATCTGGTATGCACCAAATTACATCTTCTACGTTGATGAGAAAACATCACTCCGGGTTCATTATCGCATGAGGTAACTACGACAGTCTCTGATACAATTAGTGTGATAGTAGCTTTGTGGCTTGCTTCAGTAAGCCACTTAATTTCCTTGCTTTTAAAATACTTCCAGCCTTCACCTTGTTTCCAAGAAACCACAGCTAAAAAGCATTTCATATTAGAACGGTTTTGAACAGCAGTTTTGCTGTTCATGACACAGATTAGGGAAAAGTAGGTCTAAACTGAATAAACTCCCCAATTCTTTCTACTGTCCCATCCCAGCCAGCCAGAGGGGCATGCTCCAGGTAAGGACTACTTCGATGATGGGACCCAGGAGGAAGCCTTTTTGGGTATGGTACCCGTCTTCAGAAATATCATCCCTCCGAAATTAGACTGCCCATGTCCCCCATTAGTCTTCCAGAGATGTGGCTCTGTGTTCATGTTTGGGGTTCCAGATGTGTGACAGAGATTGCTTCTTGGTTGTGTTGAATGTTTGATTGTGGTGGGTTTTTTTTTTCTTTTTCTGGCTGCTATAGGTTTTATGTTTTCTGTGTGTTTTTTAAAATTGTTTTTAATATTGCTAACAGTCCAGAGACATATATTTGTATTTATAAGTCTACTAAATAATTTCATATAAATAAATGAAATAAGTCAGTTGGATTGATTTAGTACAGAAATAATAGCTAAGCTGATGTTTTATAATCACTATCTATACAAGAGAATATGAAGGGATTTTTGAAATGTTAAAACATCTTTGAATATTGAATTAAGGTTTCGTGGGATGTAGGCCAACGTATGTTGACTCATAGGTAGTCTCCAGGTTAGAGACCTTAGCTTACATAAAGTAACATAAAAGAGAGTGTTACAAAATGAAAATGAATGTGAGAACAAGGTATCATGTATTTAGTAAGAAAAAGATATTGGCAAAGAATATCATTGAAAAGAGCAAGTATCAATGAAGATTAAATAAGTTAGGGAAAGCATAAGGGCATTAGCCCCTTGACTTACAACTTCTTTGTGGCATTCTGTAAAGAAGAAAAAAGAGAAAATGCAGAGCGAGTTGGTTGGGAACTGGGTGAAAAGGGTTAAACAGGAGCCTCTAGTAGACCAAATGGAATTAAAAATGGCAGTAATTAAATAACTTGAATGTGACTGAATTCAAGAAAAGCTGGAAGGAATATTTCACAATTTGTATGGACTGACATTGGTACAGTATGTTGGAAGAGTGGAATTGAAACAAGTACTAATTTATAGTAAAATACAAGAAAAAAAAGGACAAAAAAGAAATAAGTGGTTTGAGAATGTTGAAAACCAGTAAGACTATCAGTATAGATGGAGCAACCGACGATCCCCAGAGAGAGGTGAGAAATTTATACAACAAAAAACAATGTATGAGGTAATATATAGACATGAGAGAAGAAGGCTTTTAAGAATAGAAAGATATGAAGAAATATAGGGACTGGTGTTGGTATTTTGTTTCTTTTCTCATGTTTTTCTTTACTTTGTTTTAATATTTCTTACTTTTTGTTCTGCATAATGCTGCTTATCCCAAAAGAAAATAATATGATTTCTATGCATGTATGTGCATTCACATCTCTCATTATGCTGCACTTGCTCTGTTTAACTCCATGCAGAAATAACCACTTATTTATTTAAACAAGTATATATTATTTTCTTAATAACATTTTATTGCATTTATAGAAATATTGTTCCAGTAAAACATATGAGGACTTCCTGAATAATCTGTAATTACAGTAAAGAAGGAATATATATATGTATGTATATGTATATGGTATTCAGCTTTGTTCGGGTATTTTCCCACGTCATTATAGTTGTGCTTTTAAAGTTGTAGCAACGTTTCGGCAGAATCTCATCTGCCATCGTCAGGCTTCTGTATTGTGTTCGTTTGGTAGTCAGACTTTCACAACTGTTTCTAATTTAAATTTGGTGCTAGCCTACTCTGTGCCAGAATGGTTTTTTCTTCTTCCTGATTGGTTGGGAGTCTTGGTCTGTGTTTATAGGTCTTGGAGTTTGCTGTGTTCTGCTTGATTGGTGTTTCTAATATCTTCTGTCTGTTTTGTAGCCTTTTTTGTCTTGATTGGCTGGCAACATTGTGTTTCCTGTATTGGAGTCTTTCAGTGTGGGTTGGCTCCGAGTAAACGGACGGCTATCATTTATTAGGAAGTTAGATTTCATCTGGGTGCCTGGTTAGGGTGTGTTTGAGCTGGAGGTATCTGGTGGGATCTGTTTGTGCCCAGGTGTTTGGCTGGCTTGTGGTGTGGAGATGTGTTTGTTTGTGAGTGCAGGCTTCCAAATAATTCTCTTCTATTCATGCTTTCAGGTCTTTTTTCAATCTCCATGGCTTCTCTGATGATTCTGTAGCTGGGGTTTTCTTTAGTGGCTAGGGTTTTGGTGCCATTGAAGTAGATGCCATTCTGGCACAGTGTAGGCTAGCACCAAATTTAAAACAGAAATGGCTGTGAAAGTTGACTCACAGATGAGCACTGTACAGAAGCCTGATGATGGCAGATGAGATTCTGCCGAAACGTTGCTACAACTTTAAAAGCACAACTATAATGACGTGGGAAAATACCCGAACAAAGCTGAATACCATACATGTAAGTACCCGCGAAAACTTAAGAAAACACACACACACACACACACACACACACACACATATATGTTTTCTTAAATATATATATATTTAATATATATATATTTCCTTCCTTCCTTTGGTCTAGAATATCTAGACCAAAAATACATGTGAAATATTGTTCCAGTAAAAGATATGAGGACTCTCTGAATAATCTGTACTTAATATTCTGAGCCAAACTCAGATATGCTATACTGGCTATTAAATAAACTGTCCTTGACACACACACAAAAAGCAATTTGAGTTTCAGTAAATATCTACAGCAAGTGAATCATATAATGATTGGATCAATTACTCATCTGGACTCTGGTAAATATTTAATTATGCATAGATTTGTGAAAGGAAAAAGTATATATATATTAAGTCTTTGAAGCTATATAGAATCCAGAAATGAGATTTTATTATAATATATTTTAGGGAGTCTGCTAAAGAAGCTGCCCAAATAAGTCATTTATAAAAACATTTGGACAGCTGAGATCCCATACATCAGGCAGGTATCCTTACCTTGTCGCTGTTTTCAACTCATTCAGTATCAAGTTATGGCCACTAATAAGTGATAGATGGTCTAGAGTCAAGGCATGTGAAAGCAAAAGGTCTCAGAATTTCTTTCTGCAGCAGTATGTCAGCAATGAAATCCTATTTTTTTCAGGACCTAGAAAGAAACCTGATAAAAAATTGTATTTTAGTACACAATTCTAAAACTTTTTCAGTACCTAGAAAGAAACTTGATAAAAAATGGTGTATTAGTACACAGTTCTAAAACTTTCAAATCTCACTGAGTGTGAAAGATTAAATAAGGGCTGAACAAGGTATGTATGTGAATAGCATCGAAACGACTATGCGTGATGGGTTACTTCGGCCACTCTGTTGTATTTATTGCCAAATTAATCATTGTGTGGCTAGTACTTTGATCAGGACTATCACAGGGAAGCAGTTGCTGGGAAGGAAATGTATCAAATGGGAAATCCTGTGTTTGAAAAGCTTTGAGCCTCACTTTGTTAATTAGGCAAGAATGCTCCAGGTGTAAGGATTGGAAGGATCCTTTAAGGCTGGCTGAGGAATTCTGGGAGTTGAAGTCCACAAGTCATAAAGTTGCTAAGTTTGGGGACTTGCTTTAACGGCTAGTTGCTCTATTCTTTGGTGGATATGATTGAATAGCCTTGGAAAAAAATATAAATAAATTACATATTTGAAAAATGGTTGGAATTGTTGGAATTTCTGGTTTTCTAGTTACGTAAAGTCCATTATTCATATTGTGCTGAATTTAAATCTTTATAATTATTTGCTCAAGGTTTTACTTTACTAATTGGCATGGAACAAATGAGAATGAGCCATCTGTCTGGAGGCATTCTCCAAAGAAAAAGAGTTCTTATGAAAAGAGATCAGTACAAGAAGGAACACCTCTCCTTGATGCAAATTCATTAGAATATCTCTTTGCTCAGGCAAGTACTTCATAAAAGAATTCTGTCTCATTTTATGTGCAGTATTATAGTAGTAGTTACATTTCATTATCTTTAGGAAATACTGTTACAAGTATTTCTCTGAGATGGAAAATGGATTATTATGATTAATTATTTAAAAGATATGTATAAACTCAGTATTTGTAAAAGATTGTGAATGCTGCTCTAGATATTCATCAGATATTCATCTATTGCTTAATTAGTAGAACTATGAGTGCCTATTTACAGAACAGTAGTCCTTAATAAGATAAAAAAAACAAAAATGCATTGTGTTGAAAACTCTCTTGAATAATACTTCTTCACTGAGGTGTTGTTCTGTGGCAATGTCTCTATTTATGTTCTATGTTTGCTGGAGGAAAAAGCAATACTCTGCTGCATTTTAATATGTTGATCGACTTTTATATGGAAGGCTTTTTTTTCTTGGGTATTCAGTGAATGAAGTAAAATAACCACTTATGGATAAAAATTATTGATCTCACTGTCCAATTTAGGGTCAAAATGACTTGGTAAAAGGTCTTGCACCTCTTCGGGAAGCTAAGAATGATCCAGAATCACATGAAATTGAAAATGAATGTTTGGGTATGGCTGTACTTGCAATATCCCACTATGCAATTAAAAAAAACCTGAGGTTACCAGAACTTCTCCGAGATATCAGGCGAGTCTGAATTATTTGTGTGTTGTTGTTGGTTTTTTTGACCCATTGGGAAAGATGGGGGTGAACTGTGGAAAGATTGATTCCACAGTTTCTAATCCACAAATGGCCTTGTTTGTGAGGAAAAATGTGTAAGGCAAAACAGAAAGAGTTGACTCTGATTTCCTTGTGCACAGAAGAATTTGTGTCATGGCTTCTAGGATTGCTTGAAGTAGTGGCTCTTCTGATCATATCAGTCCTATCCCTATCCTTTGGAGATGTATAAAGTGTGACTGAATGACACATGTCCAGTTCTTATTATTTGCAAGTAGTTCTTGACCTACAATTACAATTGGGACCAGAATCCTGGACATCTGAAAGAAGTATTTATTAGGTGACCAACCTCTGCAAATAGGCTTCCCTTTGCTTCTGCAAGCCCTCATGATGTAAAGAAGGAAAGGTGTGCATGTGACTTGGGGAATGACACTTTTGAAGCAACACGAAAAACAGGATTCCTGTTGTTCTCCAAATGGCATGTCCCATTCTCTTGAGACCTGGGGAAAACAGACATTTTCCAATGGTGTGCTGGCTGGCTTGCAGAAGGAAAGGAAGGAAATGCCTACTTGGAGATGGAAAAAATGTGGAGGTCAGCTGCATGGCAAGAGCAACTGGGGCTGCCATTAGTAGGCAGTTTATCTTTGAAGTTACAGTTTGATCAGGTAAGAAAGAGAAAGTTGAAGGACAGTATGGAAACTTGTCTGGCACCATCAGATTCAGCCATGGCTTCTTGAGTTGGATTATTACCTCAACTGTGGGCAGGTCTACTTCTTTACTCAAAGTTAGGCGAACCTGCTTTTGCAACCATTTAATAATGCTCATGCGTTCCAAAGCACAAAATCGAGCATCTCTGAATCACCAGCCCTGTTCCCGTTCTGCTGGGAGAACACACAACCAAGTTAGGTTACACTACCATCTCTGTTGACATTACTGTTGGATGTTCAGCAGCTGATTAGCGTATCTCTAGCCCTTAGCCCAACACAAGCATTGCTGCCACTCTTCCACTGGCTCTCCAAGTGACCCCTTTAGATGCACAATCTCAGGTGACTCCCAGTATATCACATACCACCAAATATGCCTTCCTCTTTGGCCACCCAGTAGATCAGTCTGAAGATGATTGTTGTTCCACAACCACAGCTGATCTGTTTAGTACCATCCCATAGCTCAAAGAAGTTCCAGATATTAAAACAAAACAAAACACCTTTTACAGCCACTCCAACATGCACATGGCATCTCTAACCTACTTCACAAACAGGTTGCTATGGGTTGTTACTAGCACTCATCTGGCATTGGTGCCTTTATGGAGGAAAAAAAAGAGGAAAGTTGGTAATTCAAATTGTTGTCCAGAGGGATTTTTAATTGCAGTTGATACAATTGGTTGATGCTGTTTCCAAAAAGTAAACACTGATTTTGCTGGAGCTGCAATTAAAATAATAAGGCATCCTCTAATTCTCCACCATGTTGTTATGAAGTTTATTTAGTACTGCTTTTTGGCTGCAAAATACTCCCTGGCCAGTTTTAGAATTTTAAACATTAAATAGTCACTTATAACTCCTATTGTAAGAGAAGTTGTGTTTAGTTAGAGAAAGAAATTGTAATAGATTAATTATATATTATTCATGTATACATCACAGTCTACAAGTAGGTTTTTTATTTTTTTTCTGTGTGTTTATTTTTAAATGAAATATACCTGTTGTAATTTATATCAGGCTATTGAAAATAAATGTGTGTGTTTTTATGTCCTATCTCATTTCAGCTATAGGCGGTATATTCCAGAAACACTGAACAAGAAAATTAGACAAAGGAACATCTTAACGAGAATACGAATTAATAATGTTTTCAGGGACTTTCTCAAGGAATTTAACAAAAAGACCATTTCTGACAGCAGTGTTTCTCCACATGATCTGAAAGTGAAATACTTAGCAACAATGGAGACATTGACAAAGAATTATGGAGCTGAAACATTTGAGACATCCTCACTGCTAATTTCATCAGAAAATGAGAACTGTAACTTGGATGCTTCTGAAAACATAATACATTATGAAGTGATGGTAACAGGCAATCTTGGAATCCTGTGGCGACGTAAACCGGTTGTGAGTATCACAAGTCCTTTGTTTACTAATAAGGCTAGCTAGAGTCATTTGAACAGAGTAGTGTTTGAGTTTTATAAAAAAAATATATATGCAAGATGATGAAAATTGAGAAAATCTCAGACTTATAGGCAGACTTTACAATGTAAAAAAATACCCTGGAGAAAAAAAGCCAACTAGAAATTAGTTCCATATTGTTGCCAAAACACTAACATGGACACTTCAATGAAGTCAGCAGGAATCAAAGCTGGAAGTTTCAACTTGGGTAATACTACTTAAATTCTTTCAAATTCAACAGAACTATGCTGAGAGCAGGAATACAGCAAATTACACAAAGGAAGGATATGTTTCTGGCTGAAAACTCTTTGTAAATGTTGCTGAATTAAGGGGAATAAAAGAAAGAGCAGGAGTGAGAAACTGCAGATTAGACAGCACAGCTAGCATCCTTGAAATGTGGTATGGTTCCTGGAGCTGCCAAACCTTTACTGGTGAACTAATTGGGAATTGTACCTGGTTATTGAAAAATAGATAAGATTAGAAGAAGGATGTGATTGATAAAATATCCAGTATAGGTGTAGTATATACTGTATTATTTAATAACATAAATATTTTGTTTACAGTACTGAAGTTTTTAAAAAGATCATGCGAAGATATAAAATAGAAAAAAAGACTGTCAGCATTGTGTGTTTGGGAAGGGGTTGTGTGTGTTTGGGGAAGGGTTGGGTACCTGTGAGCCAATGTGATGAGGTGGATAAAGTATTGGATTCAGACCCGAGATGCATGTTCTAGTTCCCCTTCATTCACAAAATCTCATTGGGTGTTTTTTTTTTCTATTTTAGTAGAAAAAAATATGGGAGAAGGAAATTGTATGCTGCCTTGAACTCCTGAAGGAAAGGCAGGGGATAAATATAACATAAATATATGCATGCATGTATTAATTGGAAACAAATGTATTTAATATGAGGAATAAAAGTATTTTAGCCATCCCTATTTAATTTTCAATCCAAAATTACATTTGTATAGCCAAGGCTGTTTTTAAGGAAAATATTATCTTTATTTATATAAGGTGACACAATTTTATCCTTATTGAAGGATTTTTCATAATGTTTCGTGTCAGTTAGATACTTTCAATACAATGAAAGGTGCATTTTAGTTTTCCAGTGTTTTTCAATAATGTAACAGTAATGAACCTAACAACTACTACAAATAACTGAATCCAAGGTTTTTAATATATAACTTCTGCCTGTATATTTATGTGTGTGAGAGAGAGAAAGAGAAAGAGAGAGAGAGAGATTGGGAGAAAGATTGGAGAAGATACTGGACATGAGATGAATCAAATTATTCAGGGCGCATGATGTCATTCATCAGATTACACAGACTGAAAAAGAAAAACCGAAAATTAAGAAAAAAAAATATGACAAAGTTGAAAAAAATGAAGAGAAAAACAAAAGGGAGGAATGGATCAGTTTTTCTTACTTTCCTGAAATAACTCATCTTGTGATCAAGGAATCTGCAGTCTGCATCTATAAACAAGATAACAAGAGGATGGTAAGCATATGATAAAGCCACTTATATGCTATCAGAATTAACAATGCCCCAAGGTAGCATCCCCTTGATTTTGTAGCCTCAATCACTAACACAATTAGTAACCTACTGTTAATATACTGTGTATATTGAAAGAAGAGAGGTTCTCTTTGTGTATATCAGCATTTTGCTTATTTATATATGTGGGCTAAACTTGTTACCAACTTCTATTTTGAAACAACTTTTATAATAGAAAGGTTGACTAGGGTTCAACATTAATTTGAATCCGAGGTTTCCCTAGCACCTCATTACCGGCAGCAAAAAGTGTGTGTGGAATAAATGAAATTTCTTAATGAGATTTTATTATATCTTATGGGTCTCAACTTTCGCAATGGAAAGTTGGATGACTTTGGGGAATGAGTGGAAAAGATGCTGCCTGGGAAACAATCAGCAAGAGAGACAGGAACCCCCAGTGGCTTAACTGTCAGAGAAAGAAATCTAAGAAAGACCTAATGGATTCAATAGTCGAAAGCGGCAGTCAGAAGTTTATACTTTCGGGTTTGCAAGATTGATGTCAGCCCTGCCAGATAAACCAGACAGGAAACATGACTAGATGAATTATATTTATCGCAAAGATTCATTAACAAAATCTTGCAAGGTTATCCACACATTCCATTACGGATTCCAGGCAAGAATACTGAAATTTTCATGAGCAGTAATTTAAAAAACCAAAAACAAAACCTGCATTTGACATTGGTATGCTTAAGAAAAGACAAATATACGTAGGCAAAGTTTAGAAGAGAGGGCACACCTATCATTTCAGCGTAATATAGATAAGATGTCTTTACTGTTTTCTAGCTTATATTGTATTTAGTTTTTAATTTAAAAATTTATATTTCAGTAAACTGAAGTTAAATCCCTGCCCTTAGAGTGGTGCTTCTCAACCTTAGCTACGGTCCACCCAGTGATTAGAGTGTAGCACTGCAGGCTACATCTGCAATTTGGCAGTTCAAATCTCACCAGGCTCAAGGTTGACTCAGCCAGGGGTGGGATTCAATTTTTTTTTTACTACCGGTTCTGTGGGCATGGCTTGGTGGGCATGGCAGGAGAAGGATACTGTAAAATCTCCAGTCAGAGGTGGTATTTGCCAGTTCTCCAAACTATTCAAAATTTCTGTTAACCGGTTCTCCAGAACTGGTTAGATTAGAACTTGCTGAATACCACAACTGGACTCAGCCTTCCATCCTTCTGAGGTGGGTAAAATGAGGACCCAGATTGTTGGGGGCAATATGCTGACTCTGTAAACCATTTAGAGAGTGTTGAAGTAATTCCACATTAGGAGAATGAGCGCCTACAGGGAGACATATTTGAGAGTAGTGTTTGAATAATACACATTCAGCACACAGATACTCTGTACAGTAAATGTAGGTTTTTACTTCCAGACAGTTTAAACAAAGTTCAAGATAAGCAGTCCAAAAGTCATTCACAGGTAAATCAGTCAGTTTTTCAATCCAGGGATAATCCAAATATCAAATTCCAGTGTCAAAAACAGTTCAGTAATAGACTTACATTAAATCCAGGAATATCAGTCAATTAGAAGAAATGGAGCAACGGCAATACTTTCCAACAGAAGGAAACAGAGATACACTCAGACACACTTCTCTTCTGAGACTCAGACTAAACAACCCAGGTTTCTGGCTCCATCTTATGGCTGTTTGAGAAACCACACCCAATTGCATGCTCTTGCATTCCCTTAAAGATATAGTACTAAAATGTTTATCTTGATTTATATATTTCTAATCCAAATACCTGTTAGGTGACTTATATTCCTAACAGAGAGAGCTGTAAAGCACTATAAACTGGTATATACATCTAAATGCTATTGCTATTAGCAACAAGATGAGTGGACTTCAACTTCCAGGATTCCCCAACATCATGGCAAGTCATCTTAAAGTGCCTTAAGTTGAGAAACACTGTTTTAGAGAACAGGTAGTCCTTGACTTACAACAGTTCATTTAGTGACTGTTCAAAGTTACAATGGCACTGGAAAAAGTGACTTATGTCTTTCACACTTATGACCATTGCATACGTGTAAAAGTCATGGCCATATGATCAGAATGCAGATGCTTGGCAACTGGTTCATATTTATGACATCTGCAGTGTCCTGGGGTCAGGTGGTCAGCTTTTGTGACCTTCTGACAGGCAGAGTCAATGAGGAATCCAGATTCACTTAACAACCATGTTACTAACTTCGCAAATGCAATGATTCACGTAACAACTGTGGCAAGAAAGGTTGTAAAATGGGGCAAACCCACTTAACAAATGTTTCACTTAGCAACATAAATGTTCGGTCAATTGTGGTCATAACTTGAAGACTACCTGTACCTCATTGTCAACCATGGTATAGATTTAACTGCCATTCTAAGTTAATTTGTATGCTTGGATAGAGCATGTCTTCCTTTTCCTTTTAACAGCCCAATGTTTTTGACGATCCCTGTAGGTGGAGTTGTAGTAGTTGATTATTTTGTCTTACCTGAAATGGAAGAATTCTTCAGACTTTTTTTTTTTAACCCTAGGAGTTTAAACTGTCTTCGTGTGAAGAAGCTTTGTCGTTTTCTGCTTTGGTGGATGGATACTTCAGGTTGACTGCGGATGCCCATCACTTTCTTTGCACAGATATCGCACCACCTCTGATAGAACATAATATTAAAAATGGCTGCCATGGCCCAATTTGGTTAGTTAATAAACAATATCTATCTATCTATGTACAATAATCTTGATTAGATAAATCAACTTTATATTCCTTCCTTTTACTTTCAACAATCCAGAACTTTAGTCTCTTCAGAATATGTCCTCGAACTAGATTTCTTTTCATTCATTCTTTAGCTGTTCTCACAAAATGATTCACAGCATTACCAAGTCTCTGTTGTGCGTATATTATGGAGCGTTAGCCTGCTTACTCTTTTGGCTTGTTATTTGCATACCACTTAATTGCTAAGACATCAAGTTTTTGTATATCCAGTGTTGCATCATTTTCTATATCATTCTTGTTGCATATCATTTTAAAATCCACTTTCAGCTCAGTCTCTCTTGTCTGGTAAAACATGCTTGTCTTTCTGAATATTTTCTAAACACTCTGTTTAGATATTGTTAAAGTATTTTGCTCCGTTCTGTATAAGTCAAATTTAGTTATTTTTCCCTTTAATTGCGATCTTTAATTCCTTCTCATTCCCTCTAGTGTCCAACCTTAAAGATCTCATCCTATCAAGCTTTAAAAGAGAATTGATAAAAAAAAAAAAAGCATTTTCTCACCAGAAGGATTCTAAATTAATCCCAAAATCTTAATTCAAATCCATATGGATCCTCAATCCATTTTCAACTTTCCAAAATCAAATTTTAGTAGTCCTTTTACTGTTTATTCAAAAATATTTATAAGTTCTTGTATTTAAAAGTTATTTTGCTAAAAATTGAAGGAAACTCACCTTATGTTGTAAAAACCTGTTGATCCAAAGGTTCTTAATAGCTAAAAAACAAATGATGAGCAATTTCCAAAAGCAAGTAGAAAAGGAAATATGTGAACTTTTTGAAAGGCACTGACTGCAGTTTGAGCACTGATGGTTAATTCCTCAAACTCCCAGAGCTGGAGACCACTATCTTGCAATCTCCTTGTGAAGAGCAATTGTCTGAAACATTTTTGGGTGATTTCAAGTCTTTTTCTTATCCGGAGAGGAATTACAAAGAGCTGGTTTGCATTTTGGCTCTTCATTCCATCATAATCATTGGTTCCACTTTAAGTGGAGCAGACTATCTACAATTTGACATTCCGCCCCCCCCCCGACTGTTTTTAGTATTATAAAGTTCAGAAACAGGTATTGTGAGGGGGTTTCAGTAAGCAAAATTTAGTTGGAAATGAAGGGGCACACACTGTCTTTTCCTGAAACAGCTATCTCCCTTCAGAAACTGATCTTAAAACAATATTTTTTGTAATCAGTCATTATAGTTTATAAAACACTTGCTTTTTAAAAAAAATTTTTTTTTATTATTTTCATTTTAGCTTCCCTCATTTGAGCCTCTCAATTTTGGGGTTTATGAAAACTGAACTACTCTGCTCATTTGGCTAGGGAAAAGCCATTTTATAACTTGTAACAAACTTCCAACATTTCAAATATTTTATGGCCCCTGCCATTATATTTCTAACAACAAAGAAAAGTTTACATATTTTTTTTATTAATCACTTTTCTCAAACGATTTTCAGCACAGAATATGCTATCAATAAGCTAAAACAGGAAGGCAATGAAGAAGGGACGTACGTATTGAGATGGAGCTGTACAGATTTCAACAACATTCTCTTGACTGTGATATGTACAGAATATTCAGAGGTATGAGGGGGTCCAGTAATTTTCTCTTTAAATCCCTTTGATCTAGGTAATATAACATTTGAAGAATTGGCTTGAGAAGTGATACTCTTGCCATTAATGATTCAAAAAAATGACTATGAAATTTCTTTCTTAGCAAGCATGGAATAGCTGAGCTTCCTGTCAGTTTCTTTGGTGATAACTGACAATTTTAAAAGGAAGTTAAGCTCTGTTACTTATTTTTCCATTTGGGTATAACTATTGACAGAGATTGCCAATGCTAGTCTTATTATGGTTTTAATTTGTTCTTACTAGAGTGAAAGCATATATTGCTAATATATTAATTGGAGGTGTGGTAACTATTTATTTGAATACAGCTGTCTGGGCAGGTTGCAATAAAACAAACCTGTCTGGGCAGTTTGCAATAAAATAAAAAAAGTGATATGTAATTTTTTTTTAAAATGAAGAATAAAAATACCACACACCTCATTATATGATTTCAAGATCTGAGTAGGTACACAACGGAGAAAGTATCTAGTTACTTAAGCCATTTAAGTCTGAAAAGTCAAAACCAGCATGTTGACTCATTCTAGAAATGGACTAGCAACCACTGTCATAGCAAACTGGTATAATATGTATGTATTGGCCAGTTCCAATGAGCAGTTTAGTTGCTCTGTTTCAAACTAACTGAAGTTTCCACTAATGAATCATATACACCCTGGCATCCATAGTAATCTGGAATCTTAATTTATGTTTTATATTGAAAAGTATTGATGTAGTTGATATTTGATTATAAAAATCACATTTGTGTAATTACCTGGATTCAAAGGGCAAAATGTGATGTGGGGCAAGCATAGGCATTTGCATATTATCTTTTGGGAGCACATTAACTATTTGTGTCTTGTCTACATCTAAGCTGCCTTAATACATTTTTTGAGTTTCATCAAGGTTTCCAGTGTGGTCTAAGCTTGTACTTAAAAGTTTTGTCAGATGGTATTGCAAATGTTTGCTTGATCAGCCTCAAGTGGGATTTTATTTCATTCACTACATTCTCTTTTTTTTTTTTTTGAAACAAATTTTATAAATTTTAAAGATAAACAAACCATCATTAACCATTGAACACATAAACCCTCTTTCCATTATAAATTTTACAAGTCGAATAAGACATTATTTTATACAACATAGTTCTGTTTTACACCATTTCCATATAAATATATAAATATCTCTTAGCAAATTTCTCATTATTTCTCTTTTATTCAATTTCATTATTAGTATTATTTTTTTCCTATATTTATCCAATTTATAATCGTCATCTACATTTCTCTCTGAGTTGATTACCATTATTCTCATCCAACATTCCTCCGAGGTTTTATTAATTCTCAAACAACATAAACACACAAAACACACAATAATAAAACTTCTTTTAAGAAAGTAGTTTGGACCCAGATTACCTCTCTTTATATGGACTTCAATTAGCTTCGTGCTCATCTTATATACCATTACCTATTTTATTTACCATTCTATATCTTCTATATAACTACTCCCCGCTTTTCACTCTTCTTAATTCTATTTTATTTGATTCATTTTAGTTTAAATCATTGTGTTTGTATCTTTTGTCCATTCTTTCCAAATTATCCATTTATCTCATTCCCTACAAAAGAAAAGATTTCTCCTGAAATCACTGATCAGAGTATGATGCCTTTCTATCCTCCCCCTAAATTAATATTTAAAATAATGCCCATTACCCAATCTGATTCTGCTTAGTACATTCTACCAGCTAACTTTTAAAAAGAGGAAAGAATAATAAATCCAAAATGATTAATATAGTTAAATAATAAATCTAAATGTTAAATCTTGTAACATTCCAATTATCTATTTCAAAAACAAACGCTACAATAGTAAGTTTATAGTAACATCAATACAACAATCAATTAAACTCTTCAATTAAACTCAATATTTTAAACATTCCTTTTAATATTTTGTTAAATTTTAAAGTCTATCATTACTAAACATTTCAATATTTTAATCTTTTATTAATTCTTATAACATTCTAGTTTTCTATTTCTAATACAAATACTACAATACCATCTTATGTGCCTTGCAGAATCTTTTTAAAAGAAATTACACATTACCCTTTATCCCTTAAAAAAATTCCTTTTTTCCCATCTTGATTCATACCTTTGTGGCTTTTCCCCCCCTTTTCCCGTTCTTTCTTATCCCACCTGGCCTTTTTACCCCCCCCCCACCTTCCGGCTTTTTAGCTTCCCCTCTCTGCTGTATTCCTTTTTTCTTTTGCTCACTAACATTGTGTTGATTTTGCATCTTATTTTTCTCTTTCTTGGGTGTTTTTTTAAGTCTTAAGTCCTTCATTTTCCTTCCTCTCTTTCTCCTTTCTTTCTTAATTAAGTTTTGAGATTCATTGAAGATGGTGTCTTCTTCTTCTTCTGTTTCCTCCATCTGTTGTTGTGTTTGCTGATAAATAGCAAGCACCATTTCTAAAAAAAAGGGAGGCTTCTTTCACAGCGCCCTTGCCTTTTTTTATTTTTCCATATTCCTTTCTAAGTTCATTAACAGGTAAAGCCATTGTAAATCTTTTCTTTATTCTTCTTCTTAAAACAACCAAGATGTTTCAAAAATTAGAACAGTTCCCCAAAGTCCCAGAGACATCAATCAATCCAAACTAAGCACAAAGTACTCACTTTCTCTTCCTGGGGTGATATCAATAAAAGGGAAAAGAAAAAAAGTCCAATCTATATTTTAAAGCCTTATTGCAATTAATTTCTAGTCTCAAAATCTTCAAGGTATCTCCTCCAACAAGATCTTAATATTTTCTTCTTCTTTTTTTTGTCCTCTCCCTTCCCACTTATAACAAGAAGCCAAGTTTTTACCTTTTATAAAAAGACAGGTTTCTCAATGGCCATTTGTTGATTCCATAGGGAAGGAGAGTGAACTTTCCCTTTCAGCACCTCAAATTTGCCGCTTGAAATTCTCCTTTGGAAACAAAGTATCCTTCAAAAATAGGCATAGTTTTCAGGATGTTAGGCATCTCTTAAAGTCCTGGGTCAGCCAAAAAACTTTCTCTTGTAAACTTTCTCCCCTCTTCCTCCTGCTCAGTCTTACCCAGCTGCCGGCTTCTTTGCGGCGGTCATTACAGACCGCCACTCCACCGTCTTGAGAAAAGGGGGTTTTGCCGGCTGGGGAGGGGGTCTGCAACACCCCGAAACCCCTCTCCAGCTCCCCCCTATCTTCGGCTGCCTCTGCAGGGCAGCTTTAGCCTCCAGACCCGTCAGGATCGGAGGCACCAAGATGGCTAGCACCGCAGGGATCGCGCAGGATCGCGAATCACTGCCGAAGCCGACAAACTGGAAGTCTACATTCTCTTACAACTAGACACAAGAACAGTTTTCTCCCCGAATGCCATCACTCTGCTAAACAAATAACACTGTCTAACTATTTACCAAATCTGCATTATTACTATTAATCTTATCATCTTTCCCATCTTTCCTATCACCCATCTCCTCCCACTTATGACTGTATGATTGTAACTTTGTTGCTTGTATCCTTACGATTTATATTGATTGCTTCCTAGTATGATTTGATTGCTTATTTGTGCCCTATGACTATCATTAAGTGTTGTACCTTATGATTCTTGACAAATGTATCTTTTATGTACACTGAGAACATATGCACCAAAGACAAATTCATTGTGTGTCCAGTCACACTTCACCAACAAGGAATTCTATTCTATTCTATTCAGACACAAACATAAATCTGTGTTTTACCTGAATTCACTTAGTGATTTATTTTACTTTACTTTTCTTTCATTCTCCAAAGCACTCTATGAATCTTCCCAAACAGTATAAGAACTTCCAGATAGAAATGAAGAAGGATGGATGTCTCTTGCATGGATCTGATAAATTTTTTCCATCACTTAAAGAGTTGATGGACCACTTAAAAGGACAGATCCTGAGAACCGATGAGATAGTCTTCACTCTCAAGAGATGCGTTCAGCCAAAACCAAGAGGTAATGTTTTTAAATTAGCTTTATGTGTTCATATTAACCCCCCTTTTCCCCACCAAAATAGATTGTTTCATCAGAATCCTATTTTTTTTGCAAATATATAGATATTATAAATAATACATGCCTTTATATTCTTAGAATGAGATTGTTCAATCCCAAGCAAATCAGTTCTCTTTAAATAATTGAGATTTGTTCAGAACTAAAGGTCAGGATTAGATACTTAGAATGTACTTAATATAGAAAAGAGGCATGTTATAACTATGTAATCATTCTGTAGGTGAGATGCATGGCATAAAATTAATTAAATTAAATGTTTGTTTTGCAGCTGAAGCTAATAATCCCAAAAGGTGCAACAAATGCCTAAACTCCTGGCCTTAATATTAATTAGCATGTTAATTTGATATTAACAGACAGAATAATGATCCCACAACAATTCAGATTCTTTTAGACATCACAAGTTTTAGGAGATATTCTTAGGAAAGAAACAATAGTTCAGCCAAACATTGTGTTCAGTGAGGTTAAATATCCATTCTACTATTGTTTAGAGAAGGATGGACTATACATTCAGCAGAACAATAAAGGCTTATATAAGTGCAGTTGAATGAAGTTAATCTTGTGTGTGAAATATTCCAGTAAAAACCAACTATTCTATGGTGGAACTGTTCTGGATAGCAGCTGTAAATTTAAATTAATGTAGATTTGTTTTGGCAATGTCATTTTATGCACTAATCTGATAACTGCCTTGAGATACGAAGTTGCGCTGAAGGAGACAATGACTTATACTGAATTATTTAGTAAAATTTGTAACTGAAAGTTGATTTTCATAATAAAAATCAAATTCAAACATCTACCTTCTGTGGAATAGATTTGACCCTAAGATATATTGGTGTTTCTTTACTTGGAAAATATCCAAAGCTGGCAATCATTTGAAGGATTATTAATCATTATTAAGGATTATTTTGTACTGCAATAAATTTGGATGGCAATCTGTTCAAATATATTTGAGAGGGTTTCTTTTTCTTTCTAGAAATTTCCAATTTGCTAGTAGCTACAAAAAAGTCCCAAGAGTGGCAGCCAGTTTGTCCTCTAGGTCAACTGAGTTTTCATCGAATACTTAAAGAAGAAATAAAGCAAGTAAGTGATTGCAAAATCTTTTAAAATTTATACATACATTCTTTCATGAAGACTTGCAGTGATGTCTAAGAAAATATGGCAAAACTCATTGCATAATATATTTACTCATACTATATGAGTATGAGAATATATTACTTATACTAATTAGTTATGAAAGTTTGAGTGGTTGTGCTTCTTTTTAAGTGATACGAATATTCCCTCAAGTCTTGCAAGTTATTTTATGCACTACACTTACCGGTTAATTTTTCTGATCTGTTTTGAAACCATTTACAAAGAATTACTTGAAATAGGGAATGAATTGTAGCAAAACAAAAAGGGAAATATTGAATTCATATCAAAAAGTATACAGTATGAGATTCACACATATACAGATATATAGGGATGATCTGGAGAGATGTTGAACCAAAATTTAAATATTATATAAGATAAGTCCTGTCTTCCCAATATCCTTTTTTAGCACTATCAGAAGGAGTTCTGTAGCTTTCAGTTTTTGTTACTATTAACTGCTTATGTCTTGGTAATGCCAATCTGTCATTGTCTTTTTGGCTTGTTCATGCTTTAGAAATTTCCCAGAGTTGGCATAACGGGTTAGCATAAATATTTTTGACCAAAGTAATTGGCAACAGAAAAAGACAGTGACTATTAATTTTAAAGTCCCATAAATATTATATGGAGATAGCTGTTTGTTCAATATAATACCTAATTTTTCTAGCACAGTCAGTTCAATTAAAATTAAAATCATCTGACTTTTGTTATTCTGTTTATCAAAGAATACTGTACATTTACTGCCTCTTACAATGAAAATGTTTACATTCCCCCCCCCCTTGAAGGAGTTGCAGTCAAAAATCAAACATGCATATTTGATACAATTTTTGAGTTTATCTTGTATTTTAGGGTGAACATCTTGGTAGAGGAACAAGAACACAGATTTACTCTGGGATTCTTAGCTATAAGGATGATGAAAGTTATCAGGGGGAAACACAGATAAAAGTTCTGCTGAAAGTCTTGGATCCAAGCCACAGAGACATTTCTCTGGTAGGTTTCCCTAAGGTTACTATATAAAAGTCTATTACTGATGGTTCTCTTTTGTATGATATTTTTAATGTTGGGGTTGAAACAAAAAGCTATAAATATAAATCCTGAAAACTGTTTCAGGCATTTTGTCCTTGAGTTGTGCAGATCTGAAGAGGAAAAGGTGACTCAGAAGGTGGGGGAGAGGGTCAGTTGGGGAGCACCTGTTGCTGTGACTTTTTTTGTGGGATGTTTTTTGTGGGATTGCACAGCTATCCATAATTTGTGCGAATGAACGTTTCACTGCTTCAGAATATATATCAGTACAGAACCTTTTCCATTAGATGCATTTATACTAGGAATCCCTCCTTTTGGTATTGTAGACAGGGCTATCTCTTGTTACAATAGTTAAGTAGGAGCCTTCCCAAATTGTTAGTAGATTAAAGGTACTGGAGAGATGATAACTCTGTTTGGATCATTTTTGTTGATGTCACCCATGAAATGTGTGTGTTTTTTTACAGGCGTTTTTTGAGACAGCCAGTATGATGAGACAAATATCTCATAAGCACATTGTCCTGCTTCATGGAGTTTGTGTGCGTGACGTAGAAAGTAAGTCAACTCTCTGAATACAACTTTTCAAGCAGAAACAGTGACTTAATCAGCTATATGGAACAGGGATAGTTTATGACTGCAAGAGGTCTTCAATTTTATTTTGCCCCTTCCCAATGATTAGTTTTAGGAGCAGTCTGTTTTATTTGGAGCCCACTGGGGTGTGTGGAGGCAAGGGGATCTCCAAAAAGACACACATGGTATCGGAATCCCCACTTAGCCTTGGGATAAAGTTAGCCTATTGACCACAGTCCTAATTCTGCCTTAAAATTTCCCACTCATCTTTCCTTTTCATATGATTTCTCTCCCCTAAACAAAATGCACTGAAGGCTGAATGACATGAACTGTATTTTTTATCCATTTTTAGTCCGATCTATATTTTTTTTCCTGTGGCTTTAGACATTATGGTGGAAGAATTAGTTGAGTTTGGGCCTCTGGATCTTTTTATGCACCGTAGGAGTGATGCTCTTACAACACCTTGGAAATTCAAAGTAGCTAAACAGTTGGCAAGTGCTTTGAGCTACCTGGTAAGTCTTAGATATCATCTACCAATACCTGTTCTGACTCCTGGTTTTGTATCACACATTACCGATTCACAGCTGCTAAGCAAGCCTTTTAGCATTTAGTATGTCATGAAGTAGTAAATTGTGTGTTTATGAGGTTTGCTTTAAATTTGGTTTAAATTATTGTGATCTTGGCCAAATTCCTTCAGCTCTGTAAGTAAATTATCTGCATTGTTTAATGTAGATATGAGGACGTGATCAAATTTTGCCTGCCCCCACCCCCAGATTTTTAGATATTCCTCTTGCTTTTTTGTTCTTGCCCTGCCATATTTAAACAACATTCTAGGTTCACCGAGCATGCTCAGTTCTTGTCTAGAAATGTCAAGATGGAATTTTTAATACATCTGCAAATGTTGGAGGCATTGCATGAATGGGGAAATTTTGACTGTAGAAAGAATGACTCTTGATATGCTTGAGTTCAAAAATAGAATATAAATCTTTTGCAAATCCATTTTTTGCATTTGTGATGCAGTATGGTGATTCTTGTTTTGTACCATGTTGAAAAAGAGATTGTTTGCTTGGATCCTAAAATAAATAAGAAAGTTGTGTGAAAGATTGGTTTGTATATCTTTTTCCTACTCCTTACTGGCACTTTTGATTCTCCCAAAGTCTTTTCAATAGAGGTTTTAACATTGAAATCATTAGGAATGGAGAGAAGAAAATAGGAAACATTCCTTCCATGAATTTTGATTAGATAACTTCTCTTAGGATCCAAGGCTTTGTGTTCTGTGAACCTGTTCCAGCACCTTTTCATGCTGTCTGATAGTATTTAACATGTGGTTGAAATATTGATTCATCTCTCTGAAATGCAGGAGGACAAAAACTTAGTACATGGAAATGTGTGCACAAAAAATATACTGTTAGCAAGAGAAGGAATCGGAAATGAATATGGACCTTTCATAAAGCTAAGTGACCCAGGAATTCCAGTTACAGTGCTATCTAGACAAGGTAAAACTACTTGTACATATGTAGATACGAAAGAAAAATACCCTCTAATTGTATTGAAACACGAATACTTCTACATATTTATGCTAACTAGTTCAGCCTTTACTTTAACCAACTTTTATTATTCCTCACTGACACTAGTTGTTGAATCATGTTCCAATGGGGAAAGTGGGCAGAGTTTTCTAGAAACCTGCAACTAAATTGGCAGGACAAGTGGAATTCAGTGAACTTTTAATAGATTTTACAATTGTGTATTACAGTAAGGTTGGTATCTGACAGTAGCAAGAGGAATAGAATTCTCCTAGGCCCTTTGGATATTTGTGCAGTACTGGTAAGACATGGCTAGTACGAATATCTCTGTAATATAGGCACTGGAGAAGTACATGCTCTGTTGTTTCTGTGTGCCCAGAATCACAGGGATTTTGGCCTCTCCTATATCAGCCTTCAAGGACAGCTCAGGGGAGGGCCTGGCATCATGACAGAGTAAGGGCCTTCCTTGTTCAGATACATCAAGTTTAGTTAAGTATGCCATATAGAGTATCACTATATAACAATTCGTTCCAAAATTTCTCTTACTCTTTCCTTTAAGAATGTGTGGAGCGCATTCCTTGGCTGGCTCCAGAATGTGTGGAAAATTCCAAAAATCTAAATGTGGCAGCGGATAAATGGAGTTTTGGGACCACTTTATGGGAAATTTGCTACAATGGAGAAGTACCACTTAAAGACAAAACCTTAGCAGAGGTGAGATTCTGGGAAAATCAAGCAGGCATTCTTTTCTTGGTGACTTGCTACCAAAGGAAGAAACTCTTTTCTTGTTTGTCTTTAGCGTGTGGAAACATCTTTTAGTTCTCCCACCGAAACTTGGCAACACAAGTGGAAAAGTGAACTTTTTCTAGAGTGAAATAGTTTTTTCAGTCTCACAGCATTTGTTAATGCATCCAATATCTGTGTTAGTATTCACTAACATTGGAAAATGCATACTCACTGGCAACTTTAGAAGGGAACTTTACTCAGTCATTTGTGGGTAACCTGAATTACAATAAAAAAAATAAAATTCAATTCTATGATAGGTATTAAGCTTCAGAAAACGTTACCTGTAGATATATTTTGTTGAATTTTTACTGAGAGGTTTATTTCCTAGTTTTGTGATTAATGCCATTGTCTTCATTTCATTTTTGCAGAAGGAGAGATTTTATGAAGGCCACTTCATTCTTCCAGCCCCATCATGCAAGGAGCTGGCTGACCTGATGAAGCAATGCATGCACTATGATCCAAGTCAGAGGCCGTTCTTTAGAGCAATTATGCGGGATATCAATAAGCTAGAAGAGCAAAGTAAGAACTCTTCCTTCTCCTCCCATTAATGATGGGCAAATACCTCCTGGGCTTAGTAGTATTCTGTAACAAAGCTAAATGTGCAAATTGTCACCTCAGAATTCAAAGAAACTTATTGTAGAGTTCTTTAGAACCAGAGAAAATACTGCAGGTCAGCAAGTATAAGTATAATAGTCCCATATTAAGGGTTAGTAATATCATGACTTGGATTTTATCTCCCATGGAGTAAAATCCTACCTTTTTAACAGTTTTGGAAGCAACTTGCAGAAATGAAAAATAAACACATCCAATATGCTTGGCCTGAATACAATAACTCCCTTTGTCTTTGCCAGTGCTTGAAACATTGAAATTTATCTACTACAATTACACTTAATAGGTCTTATCTATTAACTTTGTTGCGATTCTGCTGACTTGCTGCAACAAATTGGACTGTTAAATTCTGTAAATAGAACACAAAGTTTAATTTGCCAGCCAGATTGGAGTTGGTGGCTTCTAATCATTAGCCCATTGCTTCTAGTTTTCCTTTGCCACTTGAAGCTGCCTGCCTTCTTTCTCAAAATAGTTTTCCATCACATGAGAAAAAAATGGCAGCTGTGGTGGCTGGGAGTATCAAGAGGAATCAGTAAACTAAATGTAGTACATCTTTGCAGCCAGATATGGGATATGGTAAAGATAGCAAATACCTGTAATCTAAAATTTAAGTAATTATTTATGTAGATACATTTCTGTCTGTCAGATCCTGATATTGTCTCTGAGAAGAAGCCAAATGCAGAGATTGATCCTACAATATTTGAAAAGCGTTTCTTGAAGAGGATCCGTGATTTAGGAGAGGTATTATTATTATTATTATTATTATTATTATTATTATTATTATTATTATTTACAGTATTGATTATTAAAACTAATGATATATAAGAAGTAATATGAAACAGCGAGGATATTCTCTTCCTTTGAGCTTGTAACAGGTGTTTGAAAAAATGTAACTGCATTTTTCTTTTACTAACATTAGTATGCTATAGTTATCTCCTACTACTTCCAAAAAGTATTTTCTAATAGAATCAATCTTGTTTGGAAATTAACATTCTCTGTGACAAATGTGATTATAAATAATATAGATAGTTCTTGTGAAGGCTTGTGAGAGCGAAGAAGAATATTATTAGAGATGGGTGTGGAGAGCTCAAAACCCTCTGAACATTTTACCATCTCTTATTGGAAAGTAAGGAAACGGTTATGTTGCAAAGCAGTTTTGTAAAGCGAAACCATGGTATGAAATGTCCAGGAGGATTTATTAGATGGAAAACCAGAAAGGAGTGAGCAGGTTACAACACCCCCATGGCTTAAAGGCGTATGTGTGTGTGGGGGGGGGGGGGGATAATTTTTACATGACCATTTTAAATAACAAAGGATATTTATGGACTATTGTCACAATAACTTGTAACTATCTTGAACAGAAGGGCATAAAATATATATTCTGAATCAATGTTTATTTTCTCTTTTGAAACCAGGGCCATTTTGGCAAAGTTGAACTCTGCAGGTATGACCCGGAAGGTGATAACACAGGAGAACAAGTAGCTGTAAAATCACTGAAACCTGATTGCGGCGGGAATCATATTGCTGATCTTAAAAAGGAAATTGAAATTCTAAGGAACCTTTATCATGAAAACATTGTGAAATACAAAGGAATCTGCACCGAAGATGGTAATGTCTAGAAATTATTTATTTGCTTCTACTTTTATAAAATGTTCCTTTTCCAAATTAGAGGATGACCTAACTGTTGATGACAAAAATCCTCCTTCCATCTCAATTAAGCAGTGGCTCAGTTAAAAAAAAATTTTTCCAATAAATGGTACCTGCATCATTATAAAACCAGGTTCTGTTAAATTATGATTGTAATTAAATCTGTAACTTAAGCTGCCACTGCAATTATACTGAATACCAGTACCAACCAACCTTTATGCTCCAGAATTCTGTTTTAGGAGTGCTCAGAAATATTAATTGTACCTGAAATACACCAAATTATTCAGGTAATTATTAACAAATGCTTGTTGACTCAGGGCTTCTTCCTGAATTTCACAGAAAAGTAAGTTGCATTGCCCACCCACCCATAATATGTAAAAGAGAGCTTCGTGGTGGAAAACATACAATAAATATGCGAGATTTGATTCAAGACTTATTTGTAATATATTTTCATGGGCATCATCCCTTCAGTTGTTTAGAGTAATTGTTGGAAAATCTGATAAAAAGGCAAACATTTTCTTCTTTCTAGCTAAAATAATGTGTTAAACATTTTTTTAGATGTAATTCTAATGGATACTCTTGTCCTGTTTTAATTAATTATTACCACGTGCACCACATAGAGTTGCTTTGACAACTAAGATATCTAATGCAGGTAGTCCTTGAGTTACACCCATAATGGAGCCTGCCCATTACAGCCATAAGTTGGAACTCACAAAATGGATTAGTCATGTGATCAATCTAATTTTACTACTTTTTTCGGGTGATTATAAGTGCAAATGCATAATTCAATATGGTGTGGTTTTGTAAAATAAAATAAAATAAAATAAAATATGGTCACGTGACTGCAGGGTTCTGCAAACAGTAGTAAATGAGACTATGTTGTCAAGTGTTGAAGGGATGGTCATGTGACTGGGGAGGGAACAGTTGGAATGTCGGATCCTGGTCGTAAATCCCTTTTTTCAGGTAGGTTTTAACTTCAAACAGTTCATAAATCAAGGGCCACCTTTAGATTGATTAGCTAAATGAAAGAACATCAAGAAAAGCATTTAAAATAGGCCGTGGTATTCCTACAGTTGGTTGAAATAATTTGTGTGTTTTAAATACAAGGTGGTAACGGAATTAAGCTTATCATGGAATTTCTTCCTTCTGGGAGCCTGAAAGACTATCTCCCTCGAAACAAAAGTAAGATCTGCCTGAAACAACAACTGAAATATGCTGTGCAAATTTGCAAGGTAGGTATTTAATAGAAGACAGTGAGACACTTTACTTTCCAATTAGCATATTCAGTAAGTGTTTGAAATAATTACTCATAAATAACACTTTAGTTTCTCCTAGAATATTTATTTAGCATATTTCCTCTTTTAGGGTAAAGTCCCCATGAGGCCATTTAAAGTATAATCTTTAAAAAGATAAATCAAGTTAAAGAACCACGAAGACAACACTACGTCAAACTATATATGGAGGCAGCATTAAGATGAATAAAAGATTGGGTTAGAGAAAAAACAGCAACTGTTAAAAGCCCACAAGAGTAAGAGGTTTCAAAGCTATAGAGAGAAATATTTGTGTCACTGAGAGGGTGGGTCTGTCATAGAAAAGTTTTTACTTCTCATACCTCCCGAGATACTTCATGTAAAATACACTAAATATGGAATACTGATTTTTGGACCTTTACTTTTTTTCTGCTCCCAATTTTTCACTGGGTGGTACTTTTATTATACAAAACAAATGAACTTCCTTTTATGCAGAAACTTGGCATTCTTTGGTACGGGAGGAGTTCCACGTTATGTACCCTTGCATTAAAAGAACATTTGCATATGTAACAAGGCTCTCTTTAATTAATATATTTTTTCACTTCTATAAAATGTTGTTTCTTTAAACAGTCCACCTAATGAAAATAAAGGTATTTGGCATAGCCCTTTAAAGAAAACCCTTTAAAGAAGATCATGTCTCAAGTCAGTGGTTCTCAACCTGTAATCTGCAGACCCCTGGGGGGGGGATAACTGTGATTTTTGGCACAGGGGGTCCATGAAGACTTGAATAAATGTTATGATTTCAGTCTTAAATCTTGTGGGTCCATGGCCATGATCTGTGGCCACAAAAAGTATTTAGAGGATCAATGATGAAGAAAAGGTTGAGATCCACTGCTCGAAGGGATAAGTCTGCGACCAGAAGAGAATAAAATTGACTTCAAATGTTTTGTTTCTTCATTCAGGGAATGGATTATCTTGGATCTCGACAGTACGTTCATCGAGACTTAGCAGCAAGAAATGTTCTAGTTGAAAATGAGCAGAGAGTAAAGATTGGAGACTTTGGCTTGACTAAAGCCATTGAAACTGATAAGGAATATTACAAAGTGAATGATGATCGAGACAGCCCTGTGTTCTGGTAAGAGACGACCAGTAGGAACCTAAGCAATTATTTTTCCTTCAAGAAAGGAGTTGGCTCAAGTGAATGAACCCCTTCTGTGTCACTGTGGACTATTCTGTTGTATAGTCCTAGGCTTCCTGGTCCAGTCATACCTTTGTACTATTCTGTAGTCAGCCACTGAAAAGGTCCTAGAATGGAGTAGAGCAGGGGTCCCCAACCCCTGGGCTGCAGCCCACTGGGAACTGGGCCATGCAAGCTACATTTGTACAAGTGGCGCACATATGTGTGAAACCATCTCCCCCCACTGCTGCTGGTTGGCAGAGCCGGAAAGATTGGGGACCACTGGAGTAGAATAAGCAAGGAACATATCCCTCCTTATATAGGTAGTCCTCAACTTATGACCATAATTGAGTCCAAAATGTATGTTGTTAAGTGAGAAATTTGTGAAGTGGGTTTTGCCCCATTTTACAACTTTGTTAAGTGAATTACTACAGCTGTTAAATTAATAACATGGTTGTTAAATGAATCTGATTTCCCCATTGACTTTGCTTGTCAGAAAGTCACAAGATTGCATGATTCCTGGACACTGTAACTCATAAATGTGACTCAGTTGTCAAGCGTTCAAATGTAAATCGTGTGACCAGTGGGTTGCTACAACGGTTGTGAGTGTGAAAGATGGTCAGAAGTCACCTTTTTTCATTGATGATGTAACTTTGACCAGTCACTAAATGAACTGTTGTAATTCGAGGACAACCCATAACTGGAAGATATGATTTGTGAAAATCATTTGAGTTAATTATATGGGTTTGGCCTAAAATGAAAGTATTATATTATCTATATTATTACAGTTTCAAGGTTACTGTTACATGAACAAATAAAGGCATAGTATCTGCTTCCATTACTATTTAAATGGAGGCAAGCAGCTAGCCCCTCCCCCCAAATGCTTTGGGCTACAAAACCAACTCTGAAAGTGATTGTTGTGCCAGAACTGTTGGGAGAGCATCAAATTGCCTAATAGGCCTAATAGGAATTGTTAAAGAAACTTTTGAATTGGCCCTTAGTCTCATCTCCTAAAACCTTTTTTTTTTCCTTTTCTGCTCTAACGATTGCTTATTTTCAGTGATCTATTGCTTACATTTCAGTTTGTTTCCTTTTTGTTTTCTCTTCAACTGATGCATAACCCTTCGGCTTGTTCTTCAACCCTTTGTTCTAGGATTGACTTAACAATTATTATTAAATATTAACAAATATTATTAAAAATTAACGTTGTGATGACTTTATCTCTATGGCCCAGAAATCAAACATTTCCCATTATTAATTGGGTAAACATTGGGCAACAATGTTAAATAATAGCAGTTAAATAATAATAACTAACAAATCTCTTCCGTTTGCAGGTATGCCCCTGAATGCCTATTACAGAGCAAATTCTATATTGCTTCAGATGTCTGGTCTTTTGGAGTGACCCTGTATGAGCTTTTAACTTACTGTGATTCTGAGTGCAGTCCAATGGCGGTAAGTAGCAATAAAATATTTTTTTGTTTCCCTAGTGTGATGCTCAGGATCTCACAGGGGATTCTTCCTTGCAGGTAGTTTTTGAAATGCTACATTGCCCATAATTTGTTTTTAAAAAGGGGGTGGGTGGGCATAAATATTCAGAGCATTTTTCTGGAGATCTTACTTTACATACTAAACAGCCGTGGTGTGTTCAACTGACCTGGTAGTAAAAAGAACCAACAATCAGCTGAGAGGAGGAAAAAAGTTCCAATCAGCTGAGTGGAGAAAGAAGAGAAAGAAAAGTGCAGGTTGGGCCCTCCCACCTGCCCCTGAATTTCTCTTCTTTATCCTCTCAGCTGATTGGCGCTGCAGGCCTCAGTAGGTGTGGGGAAAGCTGCGCGCCAAAGCACTCCCACCAAGCCACGCCCACCGAACCAGTAGTAAAACAATTTGAATCCCACCACTGCTACCAGATATATTCTTAAATGTTTGGAATGAATAGGTTGAACTGTCCAAAAATTCCTCTGCAGTTCTGGACCTTTTAAGCCAATTAATATTTGTGGTTCTATTATCAGGGCATGCGTGAAGTTATCAACACAAAAGTTGTGCTACTATTAATGCCCATCTTATTAGACTGTTCATCGGGAGGAATGCTGCTTAGTATGTATTTTTCCAACCCACAGGAATTCCTGAATATGATTGGCCCAACACAAGGTCAGATGACAGTCACGCGGCTGGTACGCATATTAGCAGAGGGGAAGCGCTTGCCTTGCCCTAAAAACTGTCCAGAAGAGGTAAACATGTTTTTTGCCTTTGTTCCTTTTATAAAAGCATTTTTAACTGTCATCAAAATGACAACACTTTTGAACACTAAACCAGAGGTCTCCAAACTTGGCAACTTTAAGACTTGAGAACAAGTTCACAACTTGCCAAGTTTGGAGACCCTGCACTAAACCATAACAGATTTACACAAATCTAAGGCGAATGAGCAAGGTTCTCTTAGGCATCGGTACACTCCCTCGTTATATGCTGTCTGAAAGTTCCTGCTCTGAGTCACAGGAAAATCCCTGACTTGCCCAAAATTTTATTAGTTACAGGGTTAATTAGATTATCACCTCTTCTTGTTGTAATCGAAGTATTGATTCCACTCAGTGTAAATGTCCCCCTTTTCACTTTAATTATCCAAAAAATCTACTTCCTTTTCCCAAGAATTTCTGCAGAACTTTGGCTGCAGTTGTGATTTGCCTCCAGGGCTTGGGGACAGGGATGGAATGCCATATTTAAATCCATTGATCGCAAATAAGTAGGATCTCATTACTTTATACAGAAGCCATTCAGAGGGAAAACAGTCCTCTCTTTATAATATAGTTGAGCATTCCAGCCTTGATCATTTTTCCCCAAACATTTTTTGTAGTCATTTTATTGGAAGTTTTAGTTACAACTTTAAGCCTTGCTAATAGCATATCTGGGCTTTTATGGGTGCCATTTATGTATATCTTGATAACCTCCTCCTTGGCACAACTTCAACAGATAAGGCTCCATAAAGTGTACATGGTTTATGTAAGTTTCTGTTTAAAAAACAACAACTCATTTCCCTATATTCAACATCTAAAAGCAAATATACATACTTAAATGGGGCTTGGTTCAAAAGAACAGCCTCAAAGAATTAGGCTACAAGTGTTTACATGAAAGCAGCCTGATTGTCCTAGGCTGGATGATTTTAGCATGGATATTGCTTCCTGCACTTCGTTCCACTGATATACTGTGATTTCTCCTACCTTGTTTCCTTAAAAAAGGTAACAAAAATTATGTTGTGCTATCTTGCCTCCAGAAGTTGTGCATGTTCCAATACTGGAGGTTTTTAAGAAGAGACTGGACAGCCATTTGTCTGAAATGGTGTAGGGCAGGGGTCTCCAACCTTGGCCCCTGGAAGCCTGGTGGACTTCAACTCCCAGAATTCCACAGCCAGCTTTGCTGGCTGTGGAACTCTGGGAGTTGAAGTCCGCCAGGCTTCCAGGAG
This sequence comes from Hydrophis major, assembly GCA_033807585.1. Taxonomy (NCBI): domain Eukaryota; kingdom Metazoa; phylum Chordata; class Lepidosauria; order Squamata; family Elapidae; genus Hydrophis; species Hydrophis major. The sequence continues at coordinate 178,305,346 of CM066330.1, forward strand.
CCAAGGTTGGAGACCCCTGGTGTAGGGTTTCCTGCAGGAGCAAGGGATTGGACTAGAATAGCAATAGCACTTAGACTTATATACTGCTTCATAGTGCTTTACAGCCTTCTCAAAGCAGTTTACAGAATCAGCATATAGCCCCCAACAATCTGGACCCTCATTTTACCCATCTCAGAAGGATGGAAGGCTGAGTCAACCTTGAGCCTAGTGGGATTCGATCTGTGAAATTGCAGTAGGAGTAGCTTGCAGTACTGCACTCTAACCACTGTGCCACTGAGGCTCCTTGAATACCTCCAAGGTCCCTCCTGTTATCTCTGAACTAGAACTTCAACCAGTCCTTTAGGTGCTAGTGATAGAACAGAGGTAGAAAGGGTGTTTGAAATTCAAAGGAAACTTAACATAGCATCATTCAAATTTTATAGTCCATCTTAGAATCCATGACTTATCCCATTTCACAAAATCATGTGTTAACCAGCAAAGACCTTCATAAGCAAGGAGGAATTAAATCTCATCCTGAAAGCTAGAAGCAATCCGAAAGCATCAACCAATGCATCTAAAGGCTACCTAAAAGCCCTTTAGCTAATTCTATGAAAGAAATTCCCCACAAAAGATTGCAAAGGAATTATCTTTCTCCCGAGAAGACCTATTAAAAGCATAAAACCCAACATGCTGAATAAATGATAACGTTTTATCTAGTCTTGAATAATTATACCAGACATACATCTTCTCCATGCTTTTCTTCAGGTGGCCTCATTTTCTTTTTTCCTTTTCTTCATCAAGTGTGGAATGAAGCATGTAATAATTCTGTATGATAATTTTAGCATATTCTAATAATCTTACAAATTACAGAAAGCATAATTAGAGTCTCTTAAGTGGGTTCCCTTAAGATAGTTATAGAAACAAATTTCCTGCTTCTTTTTAGCTAATATAGGATTTTTAAAAAATGTGTCTTTTGTGCTTCATAGCCTCAGAAGCAAATGTCGTGGTAAGAACCTTTATGCCTTTTATTTCCTAGGTTAACCAACTGATGAGAAAGTGTTGGGTACAGGACCCTGGTGAAAGGACAACTTTTCACAATCTGATTCAAGGCTTTGAAACACTCATTACCAAGTTATAATCGAACATTTTTATACTGTTATTGTTGAATATTTTTTAAAAGACAGCCTGTTGCTAGATTTTTTGTAATTTTGCAATTCAGCAATTCCTTTTTGCTTGGAAATAAGAGTTTGCTACTCGGCCAACCCAAGCGGTAAAAGCATTGGGTCACCCTTTGTGTGATGGCCAGAACTGTTGTATTCCATTCATTTAGGTTCTAACTGATGAAAATAGTAATTGGCTTGCGCAACATATGAATGTTATCAGGATTTTAAAAAGAAAATAGAAGTTTTGTCAGAATAATGGCCTTGAGGTATGCAGTATGTTACATTGCTTCTTTGTGAAAGCTTTTAAAAATGTACATTATGCAAAAATGCTAATGCTGTTTTTGCCAGAAGAGCCATACAAATATTCCTATTCACCGAGAAGGCTTGGATATGCATCTGTAACCTTCAAATTCAGTTACTCACCTTAATTGAGTAGGATATTTCTGAACTCATCTTAATAGTGGAAAAGTTTATATCATATTATGGATACTTGCTATTCATAGGAAGAAATTACTATAAAGCATACTGATGGGGAAAGCACTAGTTCTTTATATCCAAGCCTATTTCTTTTTGTATATTGTGTATTTGTAAACTTGTTTCCTATATGCTTGGTGCCACCTAGCCTCTATCACGTGTATAGAGCCGAGGTCTCTGCTAGTCATTCATCCCTAAGGCATTGTTTGATGTTTTCGTTTATTTACTTCCCTTTAAATGAAAAGCTAAGGAAATGGTCTGTTTAAATTTGTCATTTTTGCTTGGGGGAAGAATGTTGAATTAGAATACTTGGGCCATGGCCAAATGCCAATGGTTGCTCCTTTTACTATCCAGGGAAATTTCCAAATGAAACACTCAAATAATTTTGATTTTTTTTATATACAGTAGGTGTTCTGAACCTTATCCAGAATGCAGGATTTTTATAGACCTATCTTTTATATGTGAGCCAAATAATAGGTAAATGTAAAAGCATTATATCAATGTTGAAGTGATACCCCTCATGCCTGGTAATATTTTTAGTAAACGTCATGAGCCAGATCAACAAACTAAGCAGCTAGCCAGAGAAGTTACCTCTGGGTATCTTTTATTCTGAACTGCAACACCCCTTCTGCACAAGGGTGTTGCCACAGATACAGTATGTTAAAATACATTATTCAACAATAATGTATTCATTTTACCTGCAGTGTACAAAGGAATAGAACTTTACAGATTTGGAAAGCTCTTGAGCTGAATCCAGATTTAATCACTATTAAAGAACGGCTTTTGATTTCATTGGTCAATTCTAAGTAGACTTAACCCAATCTGTTGAATCTAAATAAACCACCTATATTTTTAGTTGAAGGAAAATGGCAATATGCATGTACATGGAAAGGAGCCATGATATGGGATTTACCAGATGGTCCTTTTGCTGTCAATTCAGAAGTCTTTTTTAGGTTGAAAAAAAATAAGGGGCATTCTTCTTTAAAAGGAAGCTATTCTTTCCTAAAATAAAATATTGCATTTACGGACTAATAGAGGATTTGCAATAATGTAAAATGTAATTTTAATCCTAACCCATCTTTCAAATTTCCTGTACTTTAATGTAATCTATAAATATTCTATATGCACTTTGTTATTCTTCATTAAAGAAAACCCTTTTGATTTTATCCAGAAATGTTCATCCATTTTTAAAAAAATGTTCCAACTACTTTGTGCTCAAGCCTATACTCAGATATTTTGAAGTGATCGATCCATCTCAGTTGGGCATTTTTTGTGTTTTGTCCTCTTCTTGTCGATTTCCCTGATAACTGTCCATTTTATTCATTTATTTGTTATACATTATTTATAGCCGCCCCCAGTCATGACTCACTGGGCTATGTGTAACAAGGTCAGAAAGGACACAAAAAGATTATGATTATTCATGCATATCAACTTGAATGCCTGCAGTTGGTTAACTTGGCAAAAGTAGCATAGGATTTTTAAAAAATGTTTATCGAAGCCACTGACGTAAGGGTGCTGCATGCACTATTTAATAAAGAACTGGATATTAACAAGTTAGTCTACTACTGGATACATGCTGGAAATTTAGTCTAGTTCTACTGAATTAGTTCTACAGCACGTTGGCTCAGCAATTAAGAGGCTGGGCTTGTTGGCTGGAAAACTGAGAGGGTGAGCATCCATCCTTGCATTATCTCCTTGCCAACCTAGCAGTTTGAAGGCATGCAAATGCGAGTAGATAAATAGGTACCACTTCAGTGGAAAGATAACTGCACCATAATGCCACATTGTCCACATGATCACAGAAATGTCTTCAGACAGTACTGGCTCAATGGCCCTTTAAATGGAGATAAGCACCACCTCCTAGAGTCAGAAATGAGTAGTGAAGTAAAATCCACAGGATCTCTTACCTACTACAGGACTTCTGTGCAGAACTTCACCTCCCATAATGTGTACAAAGAAGCCTTTTATAAAGTTGCTCACAATCAAAGAAGTGCACTATTGTTTGAGCTTGTATGGGGAAATGAAGAAGACACTTTTAAAAAATTTCTACTGTTTTTTTTTCTATTCAAATCTAGCATAGGTCTAGAAAGTCGCAACTTGAGGGCAGGGACAAAATAATTATTCCTGCTGCTGTGTTATGTCAATAGAACTATAGTAGAAGTATCAAACGCAAGGCCCACAGGCCAGATCCGGCCCATGGGGCTGCCCTGCAAACAACGAAGGACCCAACTGCAGCACTTTGAACCATCCCAAGCTGACTGGGTGCTGATCTACAACCTGGTAGAACAGGAGACTGTGAGTGCGCATGGGGCCTGGCATCCTGGGACCTGGGACTGTCTTGCCCCACAGGTTGACTGCTTTCTGAGCAGTTCCCTTTCACCCAGGATGCCAGCACTTTTGCGCTCACTCTTGTGCGCATGTCCAGAGGCTGGGGTCCAACAGGAGCTCAAGGTAAGCGTATCCGGGAGCCCCCTTGGAGAAGCAGGGTTGGGCTGGGCTGGGCTGGGCTAGAGGGTCCTGGTACTCTGGGACCTCAAGGGCTGACTCAGCACTTGCCCTCAGCAGCCCACACCATCTGGTGGTTCTCCGCATGGCCTGAGAGGGATGGCAAGGCTTCTCTGGAGGACGAGGCTTTGGCACTTGGCCTAGTCTCGCCTTCCTCTGCTGGAGACAATGATCCCCCCCATCCTGCTTGGGCCTCCACAGGTACTCCTGACAAGAACAATGAGCTGGCCACACTCCACCCCAGCCACGACCCACCTGGCTCCCCAAGGTCAACCACAACCCTCAATGAAATCAAGTTTGACATCCATGAACTATAGTATTAAAGTTGTAGACAAAGCTCGAGATAGAGATGTATCGTAAGTTATTGAAATGTCTTGCTCCCTTCCATTCGCTATAGGCATACATTTAAGGAGGTTCACTTTGTAAACCATCTAAAGAGCTGTAGGATAAAGATATAATCAGGTAATACAATCTTATCATAATTGCTTATTTCCTAAATTTCTGTAACCTAATTGCAAGTAGTAAAAGTTGATTGGTTGCCAAATGTGTACATTCTTCAGCTTATTTAACTTCTTCCGATATGAGCGAAGCGGACTAAACTATATAGGCTTGTAAGAACATTTACTTGCCTGTTTATTTAACAAGAGCTTGATTGGTCAAAAGATAATGGAAATGTAATGAGGCCAATACATATAGAAGTGGCATCCTTCTTTCAGAAGTGGCTTCCTTCTTCCAGGAACATACGACCAAAACCCATTGCTTAGTGTCAAAATATGACAGGTCTAATTCTACAAAACAGCTGCTTGCAGCAATTAAGCTGCTATTGAACTCAGTGGCACAATCCCAATAAACATTTCAACCAGATTTAAATATATTTAGTTTTTATGGGTAAAGCCATATTATGGTCATACTACAATTCTCAATACTGTGAGCACACAGTAGTAAATAAGCCTGTTTCAAACACATTTTCACTCATAAGAAAAGTAGACCAGTTAGAAATAAAAGTAGCATATTAACAGAAGCATTTCATGTATGTACAAAGTATTACTTCCGGGGACTGTCCCCACAAATTGTCAAAGTGACCAAAAAGAGTTTTCAAGTTGGAAGTGAGATAAAATAGATATTTGCAAGAACCACTTGGAAAGCATATTCTTTTCATTAAATGCAAGTGACTGTAATAAATTCAGCTCCAACTGAATATTAAATATATATTCATACACACTATATTTGAAAATGTGTTTAAATATTGCCTCTAGATTTAGAATTTATAATCCCAAAGGCCAAATCTACAAACATAAATCTAGTATCAGTCCTTCAGTTCCACAGATAAACACACTTTATATTTCAACAATGTTATTTTTCAATAAGACATGAGTATCTTGACATTTTCCTAATTTACTGCTAGGAGTTGTCTAATTTTATTTACTTATATATTTTGAAAATTGTAAAACTAAACCCAATCATCTCAATAATAGTGTATTATTATTGTTGTGAAACAGATAAGAGAATTAAACACTAATCCTCTTCAATCAAGGACTTTAAGTCATCAGACTTCCTGAAACATCATTGACCAGCATTATTGCTTTTTAAGGGTTTCAGTGCAGTTTCTCAGCAAGACAGTAGGAAACTTCGATTATTTCATTGTTTTGAGCCTAGCTCTCACACCATAAGATTGCTATTCTTCTAAAACACATTACTGTCAGCCCAGACAACAGCAAAACAAATTAATCTGGAAGACAACAGCCTCTTCGCCATACCATTTTCCTTATCAAAACTAATTTCTGCGGTACTATTGCACATGTTATCTACAGTATATAGATAGAAATCTTAATAGACACGCTTTCTTTTAAGGTACAGTTCTGTATAATGCATTCCGGAGCTCTGAGTATGTGGTCCAACGTATTCTACCGGATTATCTTCTGGATTTGTGATGAGGTATGAAGAGCTCCGCTTTTCATTTTTTACTGGCGGCACCTAAGGATCATAAAAAGCCAATTATAGTAAGGTGCAGCACCAAAAGAATGCTGAATTTGACATTTGATAAACTCTAACCATGATTCATACAAGAAAGTCATCTTAACAGATATAAATAGTTGGTTCCAGAGCTTTATGCCCTGAATTATGTATTCCTGGATGGAATTTTATAACGTATTCCTGCTGGTGGAAAAGGAATCTATATGCAGCTTCCAGTGCTGCCTTTTGAGTACGTGGCTCTTGAAGGATCTGCTATTTTCTTTAGAGCAGGGCTAGACAAGTAAAAATGCAATGTAGACTTTTGCTGACTACAGGAGACCTAAGTTGGTTCCAATTTCATGCTTATTCTGAAAAGTTCCATGACCAAAATAATGAAGACAAATAGTATTCACAGCAACTCTAATAAATTAGTACTATCTCAGAACTCTTAATGGCAGCACAAGATATCTGCTGAGAATACACATCTGTTCAAAATGTAGTAATGAAAAAAAAAAACAGATTTTATCTGCTACTTATCTTTCAATGCATCTTAGCATGATATAGGACTTTGGAAGCTCTGGGTTGTAGCTACTTAAATGTTGGTTATGTTTGATGTATTCCTTAGTTTTAGGCTCCAGCAGAAATATTTTTACCTTCAGGGGATTTTGAGGTGTAAACGGCAAGACGCTTGGATGGAAGAATCCTTGGGCTGCAGCATAATATGAAGGCATAGCCTGTAAATAGGTACCATAATCACCATAAACTCCTCCACTGGATTCCTACAGAACAAAACGTAAAAATAAAAATATGTGTTAGGAAGCTGATAACCAATTAAGAAATCAAATTACTGCAAGAAATTAATAACATAAATTTTCAGAAAGACAAGGATATCTCTGGTATGCAGAATGGAGTAGAGGAGATTGTAGTCATGAGTTTCTCTGGATTCTAAAGTTCACTAGTTAACCTGGCCCCCATTAGGCCCCCAGCCTAATTTGTTTACAGCGCTGTTGTAAAGATGAAATAGCTACGTATAGTAGGCAGTGCCTTAAATTCCCACTTGACAATTCATGATCTTTGTTTTCGTTGGGGCCTTCTTCTTTCCATTATATACTATAAGCAGTCTCCTCCTCTTCCTCAGCTGACCTATTCCTATGGAACTGCCTGCCACTTTGCTGAGGAAGGGGAAACAAAGGGAGCTGTGAACTTCAAGGAAAACTGCATTCCTGCTCCACATTCCTTCTCCCTCCAGTGAGGAAAAGGGTTCACCTTTCGACCTCTTCCTCTTCACCATGGAACTGCCGACATTTTGCTGGGGAGTGAGGGGAGCTAAGGCAACCATGGATACCCTTTACCCCACTCTGTCCCCCAAAGACACCTTTACTCCAGAAAGGATTAGGACTCATCCGTGCGACCATCGGCATCCCTTAGCCAACTCTATCTTGCCAGCAGGCATATGAATCACTCCCTTGTTTTTCGTCAGAGATTTCAAGCTTCAGTTCCAAAGCAGCCAATGGCTGCTCACCTGTTCAGCCCTGCTGCCAGCTGATTGGGTGCAAGGGCCAGAGGAAGGCAGAAAAAATAGGCAGACATACATTTATCCCGCCTTCCCTTGCGCCATGGAACCTATGGGTTTCTGGGAAGTGTAATCAAAAGGCAGATGCAACCTTGCCAAATTTTAGTCCCAGTTGAGGGTCCTAGATTTTGGATACATTCTGTAAATTAGCCCATTCAGGGTACATTGATTCAAAAAAATGTTTGTTTCTCAAGCATGAATTATTTCACCCCAATGAAGGGATGTAAAGTTTGAGGGTTTTAGTATAGATGGGAAAAGTACAATACAAAATAAAGTCTAAATGACAGAAATATACCGTATATAATCCCCAAAGCTTTTCCAGGAATCTGTTGCAACACGTTTCACTAGAAATCTATTCATTCTTAATTACACCCCAACTTTGGAATTTCAGTTCACTCTGCAAGGGATTAGCCCTGGGTTTCTGGAAGCTGCAAGTCATGCAAAATTGGCAGATAAGCTACCAACTGGTGCCTGGTATCTGATCCCTGATCTAAATTGTGAAAGTGGAATAAGCTCAAACTCTGGACAAGTTAATTTCATTCCATCCCTACTGCAAAAAACATTCCCTGGAGATTCTAGTCTGCTACTCTTTGCACAATCCCTTACAAGGAGACGAGAAATGTTGCCCAGGGCAGAGATGCTGCTGCTGCTGCTTCATAGGACAAAAACAGAGGTTTAAACTCTAATTCCTTGCTTCTTTGGGTAGGGTTGGGGAAGGCTCCAGTCTGAAATTCTGGATAGTAGTCAATGGGCAATATGATATAAGGCAGTTTTCTGATAAATCATGTGAAAAAAAATCAATGAAAATGAACTTTCATTGAGAAAATGAAAACAGTTTGCAACTTGAAGTGGTATTTATGTGTAAATTATAATAGTACACAGTTTGGCTTCCCACCTCACACCCTGGGAAAAAAACTTATCTGAATTAAATTTCTTTCTAGACTAGGGCAAAAATTATGAAGTTGGCAGAAGCAATGCATCAGATCTTTTTACTCCTGCCTCCCCACCAAATTCTGAAGCCAATTCTGCACAATTTCCTGTCACCCGAAGAGAAGCAGGTTGGAAATGAGGCAGGGGACATGGATCTGCTAGACTCCAATGGTTTTCCACTCCTATGGAATATTTGGTCCAGATGAATTTGGTTGTAATAAATAGGAAGAAAAAAGTAACAACAAGCTGCTTCTTTGAGCATATATAAAATCTGAATATGAAAATAGCAAAACGATATCTAATTATTTTTTTTAAAGATACTAAAATTGACAAATTGTTCTTTATATACCTTTCATTCATAAATTATCTGCACATAAAATCCTGTTAAATTCCATAAGTTGGCATGGCTGAAATTGTCTTTTTTCTTTCTTTCTAAAATTTAAAGTCAGCAAAAAGTCAGCTAATTTGCAAACTGGCATTTCTCAGCACAGATATCCTTAGGGTGCTGAAAGAATTTTTCAATGATGTAACAAAACGATAAATAATAAGTTTCCTGGATGCACTCAAGAAATATTATTTATTTTCATGTGCTGGGAATAAATTCTGATCCAAACACATTGAAGATAATAATATTATCATATTATTATATTATTATCATAATATTAATAAGGTAACGATAAAAGTGAAAAGCATAATCTTTAGCTCCTAAATGAAAAGCAGGATATTAACCCAGTAAATAAACAAATGAAACAAACTTACCTCTGAGCCACTGTTTTCTAAGTCTCCTTGAATGCTATGGTATGCCTGAGCATACTGCTGATACCACTGCTGGACTGAATCCTACAAAAGGCAAATGCATTTTCAATTTTTTTTTGATAACTATTATTTTGCCAATTGTTTCTCACCAAAAGAGTACAAGTTTTGCAAACCAGCTAACCCAATTTTTATAGCATCAGTCTTGTTTCATTTAAAGCAAAAAAGTAATATTTAGATTACATCCCATATAAATTAATACATAATCAAACTGTAGCCACAAATTCTTTTTTTGCCAAATGATATCAAATTTCCAATATAATTTTCAAGTCTGCCAGGTTATTTTTATACATTGCAGTTTGCAGGCCATTCTCTAGGGCAGGGGTCTCCAACCTTGGCTCCTGGAAGCCTGGCGGACTTCAACTCCCAGAGTTCCACAGCCAGCAAAGCTGGCTGTGGAATTCTGGGAGTTGAAGTCCGCCAGGCTTCCAGGAGCCAAGGTTGGAGACCCCTGCTTTATAGAGTCAGCAATTTATACTTTTTTAATAATATCATATCATGCAAATACCTGTTGTGTGTTTGAGAAGTGGTTTGGGAATCTTGGCTAGCTCATAGGTCAAAGGAGAAGGCGTCCTAACAAATTTAAAATATCCAGAATCCAAAATCAGTGGCCTGGATTAAATAAGAGTGAGCCTTTCCTGGGTTTCTTTTGGGATTAGAAGAAGATAATTTCAAATGTTGTCTCATCAAATCAGCTCCTTTTACCAATGTTCTTATGCATGCCACAGCTGTGTTACACATCAGTGACAGAAAACTATTATAGAAGCAGTGATGGATGTAGCTCTGGAGCTGATTCCAAAGGTGCTAACAGTAGTATACCACATTTGAAGACCATCTGCCTCTTTGTGCTTCTAAATCAGGGGTGTCAAACTAACATCGTCATGACATAATCACGTGATGTATCAGAATTTCCCCCCCCCTTTGATAAAATGGGTGTGGGCGTGGCCAGCATGTGACATATCCAGCCCGCGAGCCAGGAGTTTGACAGCCCTGTTCTAAATCATACAATTGAGTTTGTTATAGCTGTTGGCAACAGGATTTGGAATCTGTATAAATTACCTGCACACTTTGTTTCTTCTTCTAAACTACCAAGAGAGATGCTGTTAAATTAACAGCTAATAGTTCTTGACAACTAAAAGAAATAGGCACACTATATCATGAATGACCTCTAATTTGCAGGTCATTTCATTTCTTATTCACATGAATTCACTATCAGAACTCTTTTTGGATGTTAGTACCATATGGTTACAGTATGTTTTTCCCCCCAGGACAACAATATCACTATTTACTTGTATTCCAGTTGTTAGCACTGGGAATCTGATCTGTTCTGCAAATCTTGCTGATTGATGGTTCTCAATTATCTTGAGTCTAGAGAACTAATTCCTTCATAAGAAGCGTACATTGTCACCAGCTGTGGTGACATTATATATCTCTCACATACCTGTGTGTAATCGCTATACTGTCGTGAGAAGTTAAAAGAGTTTTCCACTGCATGCTGTGGTATGTTTCCCTGAGCATTTACACTGTTGATTGAGTTACTTGCAGCTACAGATTGTGGCTTAGTATTATTAGTTTTGTTGGGGACTGCTCCTAAATGAAGAAATTATAATTTATTAATAATTGGAACAAAGTGTAAATAGTTTTAAATCCGTTTGGTTCCCCCAAAGACCCTTAGAGTGGTACACAATCTCTACATGTACACAGTACAATATTAAGTAAATTCATAGCAAAACAAAGGCATAGAGCTATTCTTTTTAAAACAAAATAAAATAAGGCACTATTTAGCATACAGTGATATCTCAGTACTTTACTGCTTCAAAACTCATCAAATTTGATATTTGATGCATTTTAAAGCAAAAATGTTGTCCGAGTATTCATTGTTTGTTTGGTATGATTAGAAAAGGGGGACAGTTGTGGAGAACGGACAGTCAGCCCGCTGGGAAAGTTGCTGCAAAAGGGAGAGAGGGAGGGCAGGAAATCGACCATACTGGGAAGGTTGCTGAAATAGGAAAAAAGACAGACAGAAAGTGAACAAAGGGTCACGTGATAAGTCATGTGGTTTGTTTGGCACTTGTCTTTTTTAGTAACCGTTGAGCCTCCTGGAACCAATTAACAATGAGTATCAAGATACCACTGTAATTTAAATCTCTCAGCTCTATTCCAAGAATTGTAAAACAGATATCTTCCAACCCACTGGACATATATGGTAGATTATGGTCAATAATTAGCCCATACTGCAGTGGATTGTATGACAATCAGCAGCAACAGCAGTAGCAATAACAACAGCTTTTTATTGTAAACTGTTCTTAAAGGCAAGTTCCAGATTTAAATTTTACCAAACAATATAATTGTATTATCTGCAAGTATCTCTTTGGCCCCTCCCTGCTTACCTGAAAGACACACAGAAGGCAGAACACTTGCTAAATTCAAGTAGGGATTTGTGCTGAGATGTATTTCCTTAGGAGGTTCTCCAAGTAGAGAGGTTTGATTTTTGGAACAATTCTATAAAATAGATATATTTCATCACATAATTGCAACTGAAGTACGAAATGATTTTCCATTAGAAAACTTCTCACATTATTAACTAGAAGTGTCATTACAATTTATTTAGCTATAAATTTATCTACTCTTTTTAAAGGGCAACACATAATTACTGTGTCAGATACACAAAAACACCCTTATCTGTGCTATAAAGACATTATACATTATTATTTAAGCTCTTGCATATATATCTGAGATAGAAATAAAAGGAAAACAAAAGTAAAGCATATATAGAAAAACCATGACGCTGATTTGTCTATTCTCATATATAACATAAATGCCTGTTGGATTTTTATGATTTTTCCCCCTAAGTCTTCATCAAACTTTAAAAGCTTGAAAGGCAGAAGGGCAAACCCTCTTTCAAGCTGAATTGTTGGTATGCAACAATCAGAGAATGTCTCTTCCTTTAGACAACAAAAATGTAGCATTCTTTCCTGTTCTACTGAATAGCAGGCTGGATATTTTCAACTGAAGGAAACTAGTCTAGGAGCCCATACAGAATATAATCCTTCCTTCTTAAAGGCAGAACAAATGACTACACAATCATCTTTGCTTAAAACAACCTTAAACCAGACTGGTAAAACCCGATTAGCCAGTTAACCTCTAGGCTGGGAGACAGATCTTTGTCCACCAAGCTACTAAAAGGAAAACAGGGAAGTATATGAACTCTCTTCTGAGCTACATCAAAGCAATGTCTCTATGTACAGGAAGAGGGAGATAACACAAATTTGATATGGTACTAAGGTTAAGTCATGCCACATAAAAAAGCAGAATAGGAAAGAGAAAATGGAAGCTGCCTGAAACAGCTTACATTACAAAATGTGTGTGATATTATGCTAATGGAAAGTATTAAAAAGTATGCTAAGTAAAATAAGATAGGAAAAATTGATATAAGAGAATAACTGCTGCTGTTGCAAAAAATGATGCAACACTGTAAAATAGAGATGTGTACAAAACAAACACATGGGAGTCTGAACAAGTCATTCTGGATGAACTGAAGTTCCGCTGAACCTAAATGGACATTTTAAATACAAATGCTGGCAGCAACGTGTCTGTTGTAAAGAATGAGTATTTATTGAAAGAAGCAAAAATGTGTGAATAGTCCTCCTGCTTTATTACAGCAAGTATGTATATATGGGCATGTACATGCCATCTTTTATCTTTATTTTTTATGTTTTATTGATTTGATTGGAGTTTGTTTGTTTGCTTGCTTGTCACCCAGAGCCCTTGAGATCTGGGCGGATTAATAAATTATTATCTGTTTACAACATGGAGTCACAGCTGCTAGTTCTTTAATTGGGGTAGATCTTCATATGCATCAAGTTCTTCCCAATGATAATTTAATAAATTATGTGTGGGTAATCTACAGTTAGATTTACAGTCTAAGACTGGTTAAAATTTAATAATTCAAGTCCTAACCAAGGACCTAAGAAATATTAAGGTAGCATCTAAGAATATAGGCAGTTCCAAGCAGGGTGGGGTTTGTTTTTGTAAAATTGGGGTATTCAGGTCTGATAAATTGAGTATTTCCAGGTATTGAGGAAGCCTATGGTTCATCACACAGTCAGATGTTTATACTGGAATTGGCATTTTTATCTAACTGTTGAGTTCACTGCAGGAGAGAGAGATGTTGCTAGATGTTATTTGTGCAGGATATAAACTGCTCCAAATAAAGTTGACTTTTACAATTGACATGAACCACATGCTGTTCAAGCGGTGCTCCAGATGCTTTGGAGATTGTACCCAAGGCGCCGGTTACTATTGGTACTAACCTAAAAAGACCCCATATTTTCCAGAAGATTGACCTGTTTCAGAATTTGCCCCAAACTCTTAATAAATTGAAGGATCTTTTGTGATCTCTGAGCTTGTTTGTTTTCTTGCAGACATTTCATTATCGAAATTAGATCAACATTATCAGTGCTAATAAGGAGTGCTGTTTGCTATCAGTTTATATTCTGGTGTCTTGCCTGTCTGGGTGGGTAGAAATTATTTGAGCCTCAGTGGGGCAGTGGTTAGAGTGCAGTACGTAGGCTACTTCTGCTGACTGTTGGCTATCTGCAAATTGGCAGTTCCAATCCCACCAGGCTCAAGGTTGACTCAGCTTTCCATCCTTCTGAGGTGGGTAAAATGAGGACCCAAAATTGTTGGGGGGAAAATGCTGATTCTGTAAATCACTTAGAGAGGGCTGTAAAGCTCTATGAAGCAATATATAAGTCTAAGTGCTATTGCTAGTGCTATTGGTTGGCCTGTTTACTGATGGCTCTTTGGCAGTTTCTTGATTGGGGTATTGATTGTTGGTCTGAAGTTAACCTATAAAGTTAATGTATGCTGATTTGAGTACTGATTACGGATGGAGATATTAATACTGTTAATAAACTCCAAATTAGCATCAAACGTTATGTGAACAGGAGAAAAACTAGTTTTAGGAAGGAACAGGGAATTCAGAATAGATCCCTTCCCATCAGGTTGAACAGAGAGTTCTTAGAAATGGGCAATTTGATATATGAAATGAGAGCAATTCTGGGTACTTAGACTACAAAGAAACTGCAACTGAAAATGTTAATTTGAGCTCAATAGGATGAGCTCAAAATGCATATTATTACAGTTTATAAAAAATTGTATAGATGAATGTAATAAATATTATGTTTGTGTGTAGAAAATGTAAGACAGAAAGAAAAAAGTAATAAACAGCTATTAGTATGAAACAAAAGAAAAACCACATTTTAAAAAAGTGTGTATTTTTGAATGAATATTCCCTAAATTGATGAAAACCATGCCTCTTTTATCTCAGAAAATGTTTCTTGAAAATGAAGACAGAAGCAGAATCGAAAGTTTCACAGGTCTGTTTGCAATTTTGTCAGTGAAATATAGACATATTATTCAGCAATTACCTTGTAAATCACATACATCCAAATTATGTACATAATTTTAAAAAATGATAAACCATGATTTAAAATATATTTCCAAGCCCTACATTATTGGGATTGTACCAGTTTAAAGATAAATGCGAAGAAATTTCTAGGCTTGTGAAGATAATCTTAAATCAATCCTGTCATAAGTAAAGCTGTTCAGGTTTCAAATTTTGGTTTAAGAGGAAACTCTCCTTCAGATCAACTGCAATAAACTTGGTGGCATTAGGTGTCATGCTTGGTCGTGATTTATTTCACTAAAATAGATTTGAGTAAAACTTAACTGACTTTTTTCAATTGCATCCAAAACATGCAACTGCATTATGGCTTAGCACAATAGGCAAATTTCATCTTCCTGATATTTAACTACACTTCATGCAAATAGAGCAATTAATTGCAAATGACAGGAAACATTTTTCATTACTTTTCTACGTATTAATAAAAACCATTAGTCTTTCATTGTAATTTAGAAGTAATAATCTGTTTGAAAATGCTTTTTGCAATTAAGATTTGAACACTGATAATTGCAAAATGTCTTACTGGCTCAACACTAATGAATGTAAGTGCAAGAGAGAAAGGAAAAAGCTGAATCCAGTTTCCTTACACCAATGCTTGAGTCCGTATTCTTTGGCTGGTTCTGTGGCTGGAGTTGCCCTCCCTGAAAGCCTCCTGCAGCAACATTTGTTAAGCTCTGCAGATATGCTTGAGATCCAGAGCCAGTGCCTTCTGTCAGTTCCAGTGAAGATGGCAACTTCTCCTGGGTGTTAGCTTGCCTTGGCACTGCTTGCCCAGTTACATTCTGGTTTGGGAAGAATGGCAGTAAGCCAATCCCTGCTGCCACCGTCGTCGGAGTTGGAGTCTGGTGAGATACTGCAGAATCAACCATAAATAGAAAAAACTGTTATAGAACAGAACACTGGGTATACTACATGAAAAGCACTAACGTTCATATTTGCAACAAATTATTGAAGTATATTTACTTACTGAATACTGTACAAGACAACTGAAGAATATATATGAACGCCATATTGTTCACATTTTATACACCAATTTTTGAAGAAAATTCTGGTGATTTGCCCTAAGAACAGAATTCTGGATGATAGCAGTCATCCTATTTTTTTTAAGTTCAAAACAATGTTGGTCTTTTTGAAATGTACAATAATATTTAGTTTGATCACTAATTAATAAATGACATCCACATACCATTTGTTTCTTGAAATACTAATGATAATTATATTTTAAAGAACACGGTAATAGTTTTAAACTTCTGTTTCAAATTTCTGAAGAGAAAAATATAAAGTAAAAAGATTTTACTTTAAGTCTAAAATTTCTGTAGTGTTGCAACAATAAGGCATACTTATCTGAGAGAAAGTCTACTGAATACATTGTAACTTTTAAATAAATATGAATAAGAGGGCACAATATAGTGTGTGAAATTAGTAAACATAATACAATTTTATTTTTATTTTTTGTATTATGTTTTAAAGGTTTAAAATGTTTTTATGATTGTTCACCACCCAGAGTCACTGGTTTTAGATGGGTGGCTATACAAATTGAATAAATGTATAAAGTATAAAGGTAAAGCCACTATTTCTGCCCTGGGCAAAAATAATTAAATATCTGGCTATTAAGATATTTAATATTGAATTATACCCCTAAAATTATGTCCCTAAAATTATCACATGACTATCGAATGCTGTGACAGTTGTAAATATGAGCAATTTTTAATAATGTTATAACTTTAAATGGTTGCTAAATGAGGCCATCAGTATGTATATTTTCAAAGTGAATTTCTCCTACTATAATAGGAAACAAAATGTCACTTGCATTGTTCTCCTTGACTCCCTATGTCTGTGGCCACTTGTGGTAAAGGCCCCATTCCTAACATTGTTTGAAGCAACATAGCTGGAGGCTCTCCAAGCAAACTTGGTTTCTACAAAGAAAAAGAATTACAGATTACTTTTTAAAATGTATTTGATTAAAATTGTTCCAAAGATTTCCAGTGCACACATTGTTTTACCATATTAGCTGATAACAGAAGACAAAAATATACTACTACTGCTACTATTATTGGCAACAAAAATATGAATTACAAGATATTTTCATTATTCATTTTATCCAGGAGTTTGGCCTAAATTATAAGTACAAGATTATTTAACTCACACAATTAGGTTGTATATTCTCAATCTTTGATAGTGGTACCATATGTAGATGTGACAAATTTTGTAGCAATAAATTTGATGCATTTCCAAAAACAGGACCCTGTAACATTAAAAGGAATAGAATTATATATGTTACATACATACGAAACAAATATTATTCCAAGCAAGAGAAAGAGATAAAGATAAAAAATCATTTCATATATGCATTTCACCAACTATATGATTCAATCTTCAAAATTTAGAATTCCATTCAACATTAAAGATGTATCACATATTTGTGAAATGACAACTATTGAGATAGGTCATTGCTTATCTCTTTGGGATAGCTACTAAATTTTCCTTCTGAAAACACATTCCTATTTTTCATTTTACTTTTCTAAAATATGGTAAAATGGTGGCACAGTGGTTGGAATACAGATTGCAGGCTAATTCTCCCAATTGCCAGCAGTTCGATTCTCATCAGCTCAAGATTAGCTCAGCCTTCCATCCTTCTGAGGTCGATAAAATGAAGACCAAGATTGTTGGGGACAATATGCTGACTCTGTAAACCACATAGAGGGCTGTAAAGCATTGTGAAATAGTATATAAGTGCTATTGCTATTGCTAAAATATGTAACCTATAAAGTGAATTTAAAAAAAATGTAAACACATTCCTCTTAATGAAAACAATCAAATTATGGCTGTTTAAGTTTTCCACTACAGATTTGATCTTGGTTATTTTCAAATATTAGGAAGAAGTAATATTACAGACGGGCTTTCCTATTTCAAAGGACAGATATAAATGTAAATAACTGAAAATTAAAACTAGTTGTTTTTCAACAAGTGGCAGCAACTGATTGAACCTTATCCAGGATAAGAATTTAAATAGGGTTAGTCCTGTTTTTTATTTAGATGGCAGACTACCAGTAAATACTAGGTCTGTAAGTTAGACTGGGCAGTTGAAAAAATAAACCAGAAGGTGGCCATGCAAACCACTTCTGTATTACAGGTAGGCCTTGACCTACAACCATTCATTTAGTGACCATTCAAAGTTACAATAGGCAGAAAAAAGGTGATTTATGACTGTTTTTGACACTAATCATCATTGCTACATTCCCATGGTCATGTGATCACATGATTCTGAATCTATTTATGGCATTGTTTCCAACAAAGTCAATAGCCAAAACCAGATTCACTTAACAATTGCATGATTCGCTCAACACCAGCAGTGATGCACTTAACAACTGTGGCAAAAAAAGTCATAACATGAGGCACAAGTCACTTAACAATAACCTTGCTTCATAATGGAAATTTTGGGCTCAAAATTTGGTTGTAAGTCAAGGTCTACCTGTATTACTAAGAAAACAATAAGGGCCTAATTTGAGAGGATCTACTTTTTAAGATAGCTACATTATACATTCCCAAATTATGCAAATAAGCAAACAAAAGATTCAAACCATTATTTAAAATAATCAAATAATCCCTGTTTTATAAAGTTTAAACCAACACAACTCTGTATATGCCAGAGACTGCAACTTCCAACTAGCAGCCTCCTAGTAGCTTTCTGGTGCTTTGACATTACTAGACGTGGCAGGACAATGGATTTAAGATTTGATTGCATGGGAAACATTTCATTTCCTAGAGTCCTTTGAATCCCGTTCTCTTCCCCCCCTACTTTTTTTAAAAAAAAATTAATCCCCAAAAGATGATGCTAGAAGAAAACTTTGCTGCCAAAATTCAGCAAGACAAACTTTGGAGTAGTAAGGTATGCAGCCTATAAGTAGCTCTCTTTGAGATTAAGGAAATATATCTTCCACATTATAAAGTAAGTTCATTATGTACTATGTCACTATATAATCTTGAAAATAAGTTTATTTTTGTTTGTTTGTATGTATGTATGCATGTATCTGTACCCCATCTTTATTATTTTTACAAATAACTCAAGGCAGCAAACATATCCAACACAACTTTTTCCTCCTATTTTCTCCACAATAACAAACTTGTGAGGTGGGTTGGGCTGAGAGAAAGAATGGCTGGCCCAAAGTCACCCAGCTGCCTTCATGGCTAAGGTAAGGCTAGAACTCATACTTTCCCAGTGTCTACCCTGGCACCTTAACCACTAGACCAAACTGCCTCTAGTTATTTATTATTCTACATCTCGGCTAACAAGGATTAAGAAAAAGATTTTATCCATTACTGTATTAATTGATAATTCATTCTAATACTTATTAGATCAACTATTTTGATTTTCAAAATATTTATTTTTCCCCCTTTGTCTACTCTTTAAAAAAAAGAAGTGTGAAATAGTGAGTCTGTTGTTTGGGATTGGCAAAGAGTTTGACTCCAATACCACCAGAAAGTGGAGCAGGTTTCCCATGCACATTTGAAACACACTTTAAAATGAAGAAACCCTGTGGTAAAGCACTTATTTGGCCAATTATGGGGAGTCCCTGAGTTCAAAAACAATCTGAGTAACAAGTTTTTCAGTATTTAAGTCTCTTCTTCTTCTTCTTTCGTTTAGTTTACTTTATTGTCATTGCACCCTGTACAACGAAATCAAACACCATCTTCAGTGCACATCATGACCAGGACCATGAAAATAAACACAAACACACATCCTTCACCCCCCACACACCCAACCGAAAACCCCCAACACCACACCAACACTGCACTATACAGCAGAATTCAAAAGAGCTACTGCCCTGGAATAGAAGCTGTTTTTCTGCCTATTTGTTCTTGTTTTTATTATTCTGTACCGTCTGCGAGATGGTAATAGTTCAAAAAAAGGGTTCCCACGATGAGATGGATCTTTGAGAATGTTTTGACCTTTCTTAAGGCAGTGGGAGCTATAAAGCTCTTCCAAAGAGGAGAGAGGGCAACCAATGATCTTCTGGGCAATGACGTTAACCCTCTGGAGTGCTTTCCTATCTGCCCCTGTGCAATTGGCAAACCATACAGAGGTGCAGTATGTTAAAATGCTCTCTATGGTGCAGCGGTAGAAGGTCACCAGCAGTTATTCATTCAGTTGTTGTTTTCTGAGAAGTCTCAGGTAGTATAATCTTTGCTGGGCCCTTTTGACCAGGGCTGCAATGTGGGCACCCCAGGTCAGGTCCTCTTTTATGGTAATACCCAGAAACTTAAAACTGGCCACTTGCTCCACTTGGTCTCCATTGATAAGCAAGGGCTGGATGTCTGATCTGTTCCTTCTATAATCCACTATAAGCTCCTTGGTCTTATTGGTGTTGAGGACCAAGTCATTGTCTTCACACCATGAAAGCAATTGGTCCACCTCATCTCAGTAGGCAGACTCATCCCCCCCAGAGATAAGTCCCACCACTGTATATCATCTGCAAATTTAGCAATAGTATTACTAACGTGAGTGGGAATGCAGTCATGCACATAAAGAGTATAGAGTAAGGGACTCAACACGCAACCCTGTGGTGTACTATGTTAAGAATAAGGGCTGAAGAGGTATGATTATCTAATCTGACCCTCTGTGAGCGGCCAGACAAGAAATCCATAATCCAAAGGCAGATTGAATTAGAAAGCCCAAGGTCCAGAAGTTTAGACAATAGTCTATGTGGAAGAATTGTGTTAAACACAGAACTAAAATCCACAAAAAGCATCCTCATATCGCCCTCCTGCTGTTCTAGATGAGTCAGAGCAGTGTGAAGAGTGATGGCTATAGCGTCTTCTCTAGATCTATTTTTTTCTGTATGCAAACTGGTGTTTATCAAATGTATGCGGAAGACCAGAAATGATGTGCTGGCAGACCAATTTCTCAAAGCACCTCATGATGATAGGAGTGAGTGCCACTGGTCTGTAATTGTTGAGGTTATTGATAGGGAACTTCTTTGGCAGCAGAACAATGGTGGAAGCCTTCAAACAAGATGGAATAGTGGATTGGGATAAAGACCAATTGAAGATCCTGGTAAAGACTCCAGCCAACTGATCAGCACAGACTTTAAGCACTCGGCCAGAGATACCGTCAGGACTGGCAGCCTTTCTAGGGTCCATAGCCCTCAGAATGCTCCTCACCTCCTGTTCTTCCACAATGAGGTGGAGGCTACAATTGGCTGGTAGTTGTGTTTTATCTGATGTTTCCACTTCAAAGCGAGCAAAGAAATGATTCAGTTCCTCTGCCAATGAAGCATCCCCCTCAGCAGAGGTGACATTGGTCAGTTGATGGTTTGTAATTTGTTGAATCCCTCACCACACCTGCCTCATGTTATTGCAATAAAAATTATCCTCAATCTTCCTCTTATAATCAGTCTTGGCCTTCCAAATACCTTTCTTCAGATTAGCTCTGGTAACTTGCCCCATCACCGGACTTAAAGGCCTTGATCCTGTCATGCAAGAGGTGCTGGACTTTCTTGGTCATCCAGGGTTTCTGATTGGGATCGATCCTAATACGTTTATCCACAGTGATAGTATCTGTGCAGTGTTTGATATAGCACAGAACAGTTGCAGTGTGCACCTCTAGGTCAGGGTGGTAAAAGATGTCTCAATTTGTGTTCTCAAAACAATCCTGAAGTTGTTGGGAAGCATCTTCTGGCCAAGATTTCACTGTCTTTATTATAGGCAGAACCCGTCTCCTAAGAGGGATGTAAGCTGGTGCTAAAAGCAGTGACATATGGTCTGTCCCAAATGTGATAATTGTATAACCTTATAGCCATGTTTGATGTTGGTATATACTTTGTCCAATATGTTTGCTCTTCCAGTAGCACACTTAATATGCTGATAGAATTTAGGGAGCACTTCTTTAAAAACAGCTTGATTAAAGTCCCCCGCTATGATATGCACAGCATCAGGATACTTATTCTGCTGATTACTAACAATGTTATACAAGAATCCCAAAGCTATGGTAGTATTGGCATCAGGTGGGATATAGACTGCAGTAAGCAAAACCACACTGAATTCTCGTGGAAGATATATGGGTCTACATTTAAGTGTCATATACTCCAGATCCATGGAGCAGTGGCTGTCTACAGTCTTTGTATTGATATACCAGCTTTTGTTCACATAAAGGCTTAAACCTCCCCCTTTGATCTTGCCAGAATCTCTATTCCTGTCCTGCCGGTGAGCTATGTAGCCTTTCAGCTCAACAGCTGCATCTGGAATGAGTGAATGAAGCCAAGTTTCTGTGATTAGCAAAACACAGCAGTTCTTAATGAATTGAGTCTTTGCAATCTGTAGCCTTAATTCATCCATTTTGTTAGTCAGAGATCTTGCATTGTTAAGAAATATACTTGGAATTGAAGGCTTGTGTGGAAACTTACTCAGCCTAAAGAAAACCCCAGCATGGCATCCTCTCTTCCTCTTCCTGTTCTTCTTTCTCCGCCTCTTCCTCCTTCCTACAGGGATAATGATCCATGGCTCCCCCAGGGGCCTAGCTGCCTCCTTCAGTATGTTATGAGAATGTATAAAATCATCCATAATAGCCTTTTCACATTTCAGTCCAATTTGTAACAAGGCTTGCTGACTATAGATGCTCCTTGCCCCACAGGATTCAATCAAGGAAAGGATCCAAAACACACACAGAATCATACACACCATACACTTCTTCTTGTGCCATATCCGTCATTGGACGTTGACAATCCTATTTTTATCAACAGCCGCACAAAAAAGTGCTGTTGAGTTTTGTCCAAATCAGTCTCTTAGATTTTGAAGCTAAAATGTAGTATTTAAGTATAAACTAAAATCTTTCTCTGAAGGTATCACAAGTGTGTTTTGAAAAAAATATGATCATAATAGCTAACTTCAGATTTTTAGATCTCTTTAATCAGAAATCTTCCTTTCTATTGTTCTACTGCAAAACAGAACAGGTTATTTATGGTATAAGGTAAGTCAAATCCAAGTAAGGTACTGAAATAATAACCTCAGCAGTATGATTTCTGTTACGCACAATGTTTTTTTCCTTCAAGCTAAATAGAGCACAAATATAGTACAGAGATAAATCAATTATTCAGTTTGGTTTGTAACAACTTCTCACGTTTCTTATATTTGTTACTTTATTAAGAAAATCAAGATCATGTTTTGTCTCTGCTCTCTGGCGAGCAAATTTTATAAATTAAATTTCAGAATACATAAAACAGATGTTTCAGTTAAGAAGTCAAGATAAATACTGTAATAATTTAGCATTCCATATTGGAGAATCTAATTACCTCCTATTGCTATTATTATGATAATACACTAAAAGTTTAACTCCTATCACACATCTGCTTCACCGATATACGTTATCTATAAACATACCTGATTATTCAAATGCAAAAAGGCTGGACCGATTGATGGATTTACAAGATGAGGCACATTCATGGGAGCTCCTAGGACTATTTTAGAAAAAAAAAAAACCAGATTTATCATAAATTTACTTATAATACCTATATTAAGATAATATACGAATAACTAAACATTATTTTAAAGGGCTTATCTTTGGCAATATTTCTCCATAATCAGACATGTAAATAACTGAGCTTCAGCAGTTGCTTGAGTCTGTTTTTGTCTAATATGGTAGAATGGCAGACACTATAATTTCTCTTAGGTGACATGAAAACCATCCTCACTGCTTCTATTCCAGTATAAAATTCATGTACACAATTATGCTGATATAACATACATGGTTTTATATAGAACTTTGGTACAATTTAGGTTTGGCTTTTGCCAGGGAGATAAGGCATCACCTTTTCCTATATTTCCAAATCTTCAAGGAGATACATGTTAAAAGCTGAAGGGATGGATATAATTATGTACTATTTTTTGCTTCCCTCTCTTCCCAAATAATCAAAAAAGCTTTATTAAAAATCTGAAACAAAAAAGTGAATTCTGCAAGCTTTGCTCATTATTTATAGCTTCAGCAACATATGTGATGATTTACCTTCTGTACTTATATAGCTAATTTCTAAGGCCTGACTGACAGCTTCATTTTTAAATTTCAAACTTTGTAAAAATGTATTATTTCCGTATAGTTTCTTATTCCAATACAAGAACAATTGAGAGCTTCATACATCATCAGGCTTCTGTATAGTGTTCATCTGTGAGTCAGACTTTTACGGTGGTTTCAGATTTAAATTTGGGGCAGCCTATTGCTGTGTCAGAATGGTTTTTTCTTCCTCCTGATTGGTTGAGAGTCTTGGTCTGTGTTTATTGGTCTTGGAGTTTGCTGTGTTCTGCTACTAATATCTTCTGTCTGTTTTTTTGGGGGGGGGGCTCTTTTTGTATCTTGATTGGCTGGCAACATTGTGTTATTTTATTGGAGGCCTTTAGTGCAGCTTGGCTTCGGGTAAATGGACGGCTATCATTAGTAGGAAGCTGGGTTTCATCTGGGTGCCTGGTTGGGGTGTGTTTGAGCTGGAGGTATTAGGGGGGGATCTGTTTGTGCCCAGGTGTTTGCCTGGCTTGTGGTGTGGAGATTTTTTTGTTTGTGAGTGCAGGCTTCCAAATAATTAACAGCCTGGTGGAATCATCTCTTCTGTTCATGCTTTCTGGTCTTTTTTCAATCTCTATGGCTTCTCTGATGATTCTGTGGCTGAGATTTTCTATAGTGGCTAGGGTTTTGGTGCCATTGAAGTTGATGCTATGACCTGTGGCTTCCATGTGTTGGACTAGTGAGGGAGTGTGTTCCAGCTTTTTGACTGCATTTTTGTGTTCATCCAGGCAGGTACTTATTCTTCTATTGGTCTGTCCAACGTATGTGGCCGGGCATGATGCACAGGGGACTTCGTATATGCCTTGGTTTTCCAGGTCAATTTTATATTTGGGGTTTCTAAGGATGGCTGCTATTTTTCTGTCTGTTTTGAAGGCAGTCTTGATGTGATGTCTGTGTAGTACCTTACTAATTTTGTCTGTGGTACCTCTTATGTAGGGCAGGACAGCTGTTCCATTCCATTTACCCGAAGCCAAGCTGCACTAAAGGCCTCCAATAAAGTAATACAATGCTGCCAGCCAATCAAGATAAAAAAAGAAGCAAAAAACAGACAGAAGATATCAGAAACACCAATCAAGCAGAACACAGCAAACTCCAAGACCAATAAACACAGACCAAGACTCCCAACCAATCAGGAGGAAGAAAAAACCATTCTGGCACAGCAATAGGCTGCCCCAAATTTAAATCTGAAACCACCGTAAAAGTCTGACTCACAGATGAACACTATACAGAAGCCTGATGGTGGCAGATGAGATTCTGCTGAAACGTTGCTACAACTTTAAAAGCACAACTATTATGACGTGGGAAAATACCCGAAATAAGCTGAATGCCATACATGTAAGTACCCGCGAAAACTTAACACACACACACACACACACACACACACATACATATAAATATATAAAATGGAAAAAGAGGAAAGGTGTATAATTGCTCTGGTTCCTTCCCACCCAATGCTGTTGTTTTATGAAATTAATATACATCAAAAATTCTAAATTATTTCAGAGTACATATTATCAAACTTTACCAAGTTTATTAGCACATCCATGCATCTGATGCCGTAACAACATCTGCAACATGGCTGGAGTATTTAAGCTTTTCATGATTTGCACAGCATTTGGTTCTGGAAGTAACCCTTTTCGGTTGTTTTTCATCTTGAACAAAGGAGAAATTAAAAAGAAACTGAGTTTCACAAATAAAAGAAGATATTAATATCTATTTGTTTCAAGTGGTTTCATTGTGCATAAACAGCACAAAATAGCAATGAGAAAATCCAAAATCAGCAGTGGCAAAAAAAATCTTAAGATAGATGAAGCTTTATAGAATCATTGAAGCTTTCAAGTTTCAACATTTCATTACACAAACAGGTTTTTTTAGGGAAAGAAGACATATGACTGACGTTTCTAATTGCAGAACCACTCTCTGTAATGTTTGCAAAATTCTGGAGAGAGGCAAGATCCCAGAAGACTAGAGAAGAACTAACCGTCCTTATTTTCAGAAAGAATAAGAAGAAATAGAACCTGGACCTAGGAGCGTAACACTGGCATTTATTAACAGGAGTCTTGCAAGACTAAGTTGATCTCCTTAGATTGGTTGATCAAGGAAATGCTCTGGATATAATATATCTTGACTTCAAGCAAGGCTTTTCATAAAGCCTTTCATAGGATCCTTACCAGGGGTGAGCTTCAAAAAATTTAGCAACCGGTTCTTTGATTGGTTGCTGGGTGGGCACAGCCATTGTGGGTGTGGCTTAGCCAGCCTCCTGCACCATGGAGGGAGGGCCATTTTTACCCTCTCTGGGCTCTGGAGGCTTTCCTCGAGCCTCCGGGAGAGTGAAAAATGGCTTTCCCGGGCTCCGGAGACTCCCATTTCCGGCCTTCCAGATCTTCCAGGAGGCCTGTTTTTCACCCTCTTTGAGCCTCCTCATGGGCCCTGCACTTAACTGGGAACCAAAATGGACTGTGTAGAGACTCCTGGGAGGGGAAGGGTGGGGTGGGCACAGGGCCATCCAGTCATTGCAACTACCTGTTCGGCAAACTGGATGTAAAATTAACATCCAGTTTGCCCAAACCGATGCAAACCAATGCAAATCAGCCCAGCCCTGATCCTTACCAACAAAATGGACAAATCTGGGTTTGACAATTCAGTGATTAGATGGATCCACAATTGGCTCAATGATTGTAGTCAAATGATAGATATAAATAGCACATCTACTTGGAGAACATCTTGATATGGGGTTTCAAAGGACTCTAACCTGGGCCCAGGTGTTTTTTTATAAACAATATGGATGAGAGTATTGAAGGAATGCTTACCAAATTTGCAGATGATGCAAAGCTAGGATTGGCTAATATGTGTCAGGAGAGAGAAAGAATTCAAATATACAGGCTAGAACAGTCAGCAAAAACAAATAACAATGGCATGTAACAGTGAGAAATTTAAAGTCATGCCATTAGTAAGAAAAAGGAAATGAATATATATATATGAACAATACATGTGAGAATAACTTGGACATATAGAGGTTCCCAAGATCAACGTGTCCCACTTGTGTAATGTAGCTGCAAAGAAAGCCAACACATCTTGAAGAGCATTAAGAAAAGCAAAGAGTCCAGATTGCAGGAACTAATTTTCCTGCTCTACATTGTCTTAATCACTACACCAAATTGGACCTCATAATTTTTTGAATTAAATTTATATGTCACCCATCTCACTATCCAATGTAATTCTGGGTAGCACAAACATTTAATAAAGAAATAAAATTGTATGGACAAAGTATAATGATAACTGCAGTTAAACCCAGACCAGAAAGGCAAACATTGTCAGGATATTTTGCTTTTCATTCAATTTTCAGGAGCAACTCATAGATCTGACTCAGAAGAAACTGATAAAAGAAAAATGTTACGCATACACAGAGCAAGTCTTACATCAAATAGAGACCATTAAACAAATAGAAAACTCACAAGTCTACATGGAAACAAAACCTGAATCAGAGATCCATTAACTTTGGGCTACACATAATTGTGGCAATCTATATATTTAAAAGCGAAATACCACTCACACATCATCACAAAATCTCCAGAACCATAAAGCCTACAAAATTGAAATTTGGCACGTATGTTCCTCTTGGCTTCTAAGTGCTCACTAAGAAAGGATTTTTTGAAATGACCATCAGAGCATTAGTATTTCATATATTATTATTAATATATGCTAAGGAATTCTACTCCCCCTCCCCACCTGAAAAGAAATCTGTTCCAAATGCAAAACACAAGCAGAGGAGTTTCAGTTTTAGTTTCACAGCAGCAAACAGTTTTACTACAGAACAGTTGATTTAAGCCACGCCCAGGCTCCTTGCTGTCTCCTTCTTGCTCACACAACAAATACTGTTTCAGTTTCCATGTTTCAGTTTCAAAACAGCCCTTAATTCTCTCACACATTGACAGAATGCTAGACAGATGAATACTGATGGATGCTGGTAGGCAGAGGCAGAATTTTTTCCTCCTTATTTTCCTCCCCAAAAACTAAGCCCAACCACATAGTTTCGTAGCGAAGAATGGGTGCCGAGTTAGTAGTCATATACAATTAATATAATAAATATTCTGTGTTTGCTTTTACAGTACAAACTTTTTTACCATTCGTTGTGCTGCTATAAGTGTAGCAAGAGTACTGCGGCCAGGAGCTCCAGGAGCACAATAAGACACGTGGACTCCTTTTTCCTTGATAGTTAAACCATCTGTGCTTTGCTGCACTTCCTCTGTTTGTTCTGCTGTCTCATACTCAATTACTGCAAAGCCACCAACAGAGCTGTCTTCATCCTGAGCAAGCTGGAAGGACATTTCACAACACCATGAAAAGAGGTCTGTTCTGTTTCAGCTGTTCCAAAAACCATTACATTATTCCAACTTTATAACCTGTAAGCCTTGAATGAGATAAATTAACATGCAGATCATTCCTCGATTCAAAGTTAATCTAATACACAAATATTCATACCCAATCAGTAGTGGTATTCTATCGGTTTGGCCCGGTTCTGCCGAGCCAGTAACAGCGATGAGCAACAGAGACCAAACCGGTTCTCTCCAACGCTGTATGTTGGGCCCACCTGCCCTGCCGGGCTCCCATACTCACCTTTATGTCCTGCTTTTGAAGCGCAGCTGCTTTGCGTGGCACAGAAATTGCTGCGCGGCAGCTGCTGAAGAGTCAGGGAGAGTGCAGCATTGCAGGAGGTGACTCAAAATGCCTCTTTGCCTGGGCAAACTGTGTGCATGCACACAAAGCACGCCCACCAAACCAGTGGTAGAAATATTTGAAACTCACCACTGCCCCCAATAAATACTAAATACAATAAAATATGAATAAAAACAATAGATACTGCCAATTTCATGAATAACCTGAGCTAATAATTTTGGGATTTATAGGAATCTGCACCCTAAAATAAGGAGACAAATGCTTTCATTCTTTTAAGGGAAGTGCAGAAGGACACATGACTGAAAATGACAAAAGCCTACAATACCATTTTAAACAATACCAAAGCCAGCCAATAAATACACACATGTATATTAAGAACATTAAACAAGTTAATCAATTCAGTCGGCCAAAAAGGAAACTTTCTACAGCCAGAAGCAGAAAGCTCACGATTTTCAAACCTCTAAGGTCTAATGGAATAACTACATTTTAATGGCCTCTAGCAAAACCAATAGGAAAAAGTCCATTCTGATATCTGGAAGGAGTCCTCTTCCACAGAAGGTGAGCAGCAATTGAGAAAGTTTGTTTCTTTGAGTACCTGGAGATGTCATTACTTGAATAAAGAGAATTGGAGGGATTCCACTCTACCTGATCTTATCAGTGGCAGGTATTATTGGAGGAAGCAGTCCCATAGATATTCTTATAGGATTTATGGTTAGTTAAGCAGCAGAATCATGTGATTGCCTGAATAATTAAGTATCCCTGCCTATTGGGTAGTAGAAGGGTGGAGGTGCAGCGTTTTGATGGAAACAAGACAGTAAAAACAAGTTAAATTATGCGGGGTTGTGTGGCTAGCTTCTTGGTAATCTATAACTGCAGTCCTTTCCCTTTGCTGCCCCTCCCACTTCAAATAAGGTCAGGGTGTGCTGATAAGACACATAATATAAAGAAAACTAGTATCCTTTTGAACCAGAGAGAAGACTCAGAATGCAAGAGCTACTCATAGTTCTCAGATATAGGAATAAGGATAATTTCTCTCCTGGTCAAAGACTGATTTGCAGTAAGGCTGCAACTGCGCTTTCTGTTCTCTGGAGGCAAATCTCACTGTTTTCTTTCATCTTTTCTCTCATTCACACACAATTAATGAAAATATATTTTCTCAAAGTGAAAAAAGAATAATATCTAGGAAGGAACGTGGTTGGAGTAATGCCCACATCATTTCCCTGCTTTCTGTAGCTTTCCCCATTTCATATTCACCTCACTACTCCTTGCTGATGCTTTAGTTTTTTTCACCAGGCATCACCACACTTGAAAACAGTTAGAAATTCAGTCTCTCATCCCTATATACAGGAAAGATTGGAAATACCAAAGAAGTAAGGCATGCATTTTTATTCTCCCCATTTCCTCTCCCTCTCTAGCCTTTGATGTTAAATATGCTCACTTTGGAGGTTCAATTCTTGAACAGCTCCGTCATCTTCCACTTGGAAAAAAGCCTGATCAATCTGAGAAAGAACAACAGAAGACTAACTGAAAGCTCTTTGAGGTTCATTCATAATAAAAAAAGGGACAACAAGAAAGATCGTGGTCTTTGAAATTGCTTGTTATTGTCAGAAAGCATGTGGACAGCAAACTGTACTTTATCCTGTTATGATGGTTGTTTTGTAAAGTAAATGTAAAGGTTTCCCCTAAGCCAGTCAGTTCTGACTCTAGGGAGTGGTGCTCATCTCCATTTCTTAGCTGAGGGACCCTGTGTTGCCTGAAGACATTTCTGTGGTCATGTGGCCAGCATGACTATACACTGAGCAGGGGTCTCCAACCTTGGAAAATTTAAGACTTGTGGACTTCAACTCTATAGATCTTAAAGTTGCCAAGGTTGGAGACCCTTGCACTGAGGCACTGTTACCCTCCCTTCTAAATGGTACTTATTTACATTTGCATGCTTTCAAACTGCTAGGTGGGCAGGAGCTGGAGCAAGTAACAGGAGCTCACCTCATTGCACGGCGCCTGGGTCTTGAACCCAAACTCTCCTCTTTCCAGCTGACAAGCTCAGCATCTTTAACCACAGAGCCATCTTTTGTGTGTAAATGTATAAACATGTTTACAACATGCATATGGACTTAATTATCCTTCATTTTTCCTCATGGAAGGTGCAAATCCTCTTTTGGAAGTACAAATGGCATTGTTTTTTATGTAATTAACTAATAAAGGCAGACATTGTTCAAAAGTGTGCTCTCCCTCCTGTTTCAGTATTTAGCAAGAGAATTAAAATATCCTTAACAAAAAGAGCAGGGGGGGGAATGAAAAGCATCAATATTTGTACTGATATTGCCAGTCCATGATTGATAATGTCACAGCAATTTATTTATCCATCACTTTCAAAAGGTCTTAAAGAATCTTCATCTGCTCAACCCCCACAGGAAATACAGAGCTCGGCAGTACTTATTTCATGCCAACTGAGAACTTTTCCCCTTTGATAAACAAGTGGCAGCTGTTCATTCTGTCCTATAAACTCTCTCTAGAACAATATAAAAACATAAATTGGTATAATCCACCTGTGCAAACCTTGTCAAAGTGGATGAAAGTTCCTAGAAAACAATGCCAGCCACTAGGATTGTTCCAAAATAGATTAACAAGTAAAACATTACTGGGAAAAATCCTCAGATAATAACATTCTGCCACAGAACAAAAACACCATCTATAAACAAAATCAAAATAAAGTTTAGAAAAATAACAACTGTGAAATAACACAGCCTGCAGCTGAAAGGACAGTTACGATAAATATCTTTGCAACATGCTAGAAGAAGAGCAAAGACAGCTGGATCACATGTAAATCTATCCAGCCCAATATTTTGTTCCCACGGTTGCCAAGTAGATGTCTGGAAAGAACACAAACAGAACACGAGTGCAGGGACATCTTTCTACACTTTTCCCCACCAATTGGCACTGAGACATTGCATCCATTTCTGGAAGGCAAGATACAGACATTAAAACTAGCAACTATCAGTATCTTATCTTCCATGAATATTTCTATCACTATGCTTTGTAATTTTAAATAGGTATTATTGTTATTTTTTTCTGTGCGACTCTGGCACACATTAAAAATGAAATTCAGTTGCCTGCTCTCAAAAGTGTACACATACATAACACATTTTGAGATATGCTATACACATTCATATGTATTACCTACACCCTAACATATAAATATTAATCACTGTCCATCTTAATCACTGTCCATAGCAGGAAGAGGAAGCTTGAGAATTCACAAGGTTGATACTGTATGGAACAAAATTGTGGCTGAATCTGGATGCTCTGCTTCGGATACCACAATATTTTCTCCCAAAAGATAGCAAGGAATGCCATTGTTTCAAACTTATCCTGATCAAGATGCACTTCTTCTCCATATTTATTTTGAATTTCCTAGGTTTCAGTGAAGCATTCAATTTCTTTGGACAGCACTTGTTTATTCCATGGTATGATTAAGCTCCTTATTCTTTTTTCTCCAAAGAGCCCTTGATTCCTTATGCTTTTTATCCAAGTGCAGTTTTGAGTTTGAATGCAGCATCATAAGATTTATGTGGAAGTGAATGGCTGAGAGTAATGGGGTTTTACATTTTTAAATTGCATAGAGATAATTGTATGGTCGGTTGTGTTTAGTTTTAATTTAATTTTTTTTTTTCTTTTAGTGGTGTTTGTCCAGTTTTACTTGTGGAAGAGCACCTCATTTCGTTGCACCCACTTGCGAGTGTAATGACAAATAAACTCTTATGTCTTATGTCTATGTCTTAACATTTAGCCCTCTTCTGCACTATATTTTTGTTTGAAGAAAAGTTTCTGAGTCATGGGAATGGAAGACTAGGTGGGATTCCAAGGGGTTATACAGCATTGCTTTTTCTGGTAAATCAAAGCCAGGTCACATCCAACCTGTTTATATATAGGGGTTGTTTTTTTTTTGTTACTTCCTTTGTTAATCCTTAATATTGAACTGCAATTAACAGAATAACATTTATATCCCTTCCATTTAAATTGTTTGTCCCTAACCATATAATTTATTAACAAAACAAATATCATTAACTGCAATAAAAATTTATTCTGTTGGAAGAACCGAGAAAAGATCACATGGTCTACACTGGAAAAAAGGTTAGCTATGAGTAGGAAAGGGCATAAACCATGGAATTTTTTTTCTAATCTAGCACTTCCCATCACTCATTTTGGATGGAAAAACTTCCATCTATGATTCCCAGCACACATTTTAATGGAAATTCATATTCTGTTACTGTGTCTTAAGAAAGGGATCTATAACATTTTAGGAAGGAGGCATCACTGCACAATTCTGTGCAGTGTTGTGAGTGTCAAAAAATATTTTTTCTTAAATAAACATTAAAATGTTAAAAAATCAAAATAAAATACAAGTTTTGCAAATGTAATATTTTGATGTAATGAAGAAGCTTTTTTTCCTAGTCCATCTTTCAGAACTTTAAATTTTCCTAGATTTTATTTTTAAACAAGCTATAGTTTCTCTTGAATAGCAATTTTGTATATGTTTAAATAAGTTACTATTATATCAATGACATATTAGTTGAGATATTCATTTATGTAATTTTCAGGCGATCACTGTCAAATCTAATTAATAGTGCATAGAGTTACAAATATATAACTACTCATGAATGTGACCATATTAATCTGGAAATCAAGGAAAAGTCCATGCTACATCATTCAATCACAACATCTTTGAAGACAGCTTTTACTTTGAAGCATTTTACTTACTTGGTAGAACACAGGTTTATAATTAGTTGAGAAATTTTGCAAGAGGTCATCACCAGTATAGTCTATAGGAAGATTTTCCACACAAAGGCACTTTGAATGTATGAGTTCTGGAGTTATTTGATTAGCATCCATCCACTGTGCGAAAAGGACATTTTCACCTAATGGTTTCCCGAGAAGGTCCAACCTAGCCTTTGCTGCAGAATCCTTTTTCATGTATTCCACAAAACCATAGCCCTTGGAATAGCCCGTGACTTCACTGTATACCAAGAAATGTCTCTCAACATTCCCATAAGGTCGCACTAGCTCTTCAAACTCTTGCAATGTATAGAAAGGGGGCAAATTGGTAATGCAGAGCAGGGCATCGGTTGGCTGAAGCTGCAATGATATTTCTTTTCCTCGGAGGGAATGTTGATGAAATAGCCGTATTGCACTCTGAGCTTGCTCCCCATTCAACAAAGTAACAAAAGCTGAAAAACAGCAAATCAGACAAAACTTTTATGTAAACTCCGCAACTGGGTTGAGGAGGGTTTAAGCTCGTGGGAACTATCAAGCCTTGTGATTTCTAAGCCCAAGGTTTCTTGAAACTGATATTATTTCACAACCCTTTCACACAAAAACCCCATTCCCCTGCATTCTCCATTTCAGCAATTATGACTTAGGAAAGGTAGTGTTATTTTCTTCTGTTTTTTTACTGTCAACTGTGCTGACACAACTCTTCTGCTTGCTCATGGACTAAGAAAAGCCCAATAATTTCTTATAGATTAATTGATTAACTTTTGTGAAACTCCAATATATGTAGAAGGCATATGTAACTCTGTAATAGCATTTTTTTCATAATTTAAAATCAGTATTACAAATTCACAATATTAGCCATTTTCTTTCACTAAAAAGTGGAAGCTTGGCTCAGATGGATCCTTTCCATTGGACTTTTTCAAGATTTGCTACTCTTCCCATCATTTCCTGGAGATCCACCAGAAGATCAAGAGGTAGAACCACCTTGAGATCAAATTCATGGGATGCATACATGGGATGGGGGAAGGGGGGCACAGTAGGAAAGAAGGAAAGAAAATCTGTATATGACTGTTGCATTGACCAAAAACCATTCCTTCTTATTACATTCGGTTAAAAACTGGCACAATATCATTGGAAGGTAAAAGTGTCGCCTGGCACATATAACCTTTTAAAGTTATTGCCAACATATCATATTTTGATCAGGCTTTTCCTGAAATTTAACTGCAGGAAGCTCTGGTTGCAGGATTATTGTTTAAAACCAAAAACATTTTTTAATTCTTGCATTCCTATTAATCATCTGTTTCTACTGAACACTAAAACTCAAGTGGAAGCAAAATAGAATGGTAAGACGATACTATTGAGAATGAGGAATGTTAACATCTTCTTTCAAGCCTGAATAATCAAAGGTTATACTATCCTCAAGGGTACTCAAGAGGTTTACTAAATAAAATATAAATGGAAGTCTCACAGAGGAACTGGTTTCAATGAAAGGCAAGTTTCTTATATCAGAGCTGTGCCATCGACCCCTCTAAGTCCTTTCAAAGTTACAACTAAAATGACTTCTGAATGTAGCATAAGAACATTTTAAAAACGTAGGAAGTAATTCTTTTAATAAAGGCTCATAACAGTTATGCAGGCACACCCATAATTTTTTTGACAACAATACACAATTCATTCAATTTCCTAGTCTAGATTACTACCTTTGAATTCTGGAAGTCTTCTAAGTTCTTAATGTTTTAAGAACAGCCAATAAGCAATCATGTTAATATTACTTAATGTAGTTTAATTTTTTTTTATCCTATTCATTTGCATTCTTGTTGGAATCCATCCCCAATATGTCAATCAAAGACCAAACATTGGAAAACATTTTTTTTTCCTTCCATTTAATCGTGTCTAATTTTTGGAGGCTGTCTGGACAAGTCCCTACAGTTTTCTTGCCAAGGTTTTTCAGAAGTGGCTTGCTGTGTCCTCCTTCATAGGGAGGAGAGAAAGTGACTGACCCAAGGTCAGTCTTTGTGTCTAAAGCGGAACTCAAACTCACAATCTCTTGGCTTCTAGCACGATGCCTTAACCACTATACCAGGGGTCTCCAACCTTGGCTCCTGGAAGCCTGGCGGACTTCAACTCCCAGAGTTCCACAGCCAGCAAAGCTGGCTGTGGAATTCTGGGAGTTGAAGTCCACCAGGCTTCCAGGAGCCAAGGTTGCAGACCCCTGCACTATACCATTTTTGTACAATCCTGATTTATTTGATCTAAAGAGAAACTCTAGCTTATGGAAATGCAATGGGATAGAAGAATCACTCCAAATCAGGCAGCATATTTTATTATTGTAGGCAAGGTTTTCAGTGTCAAACAATTCTTCATTTTCATTACATCCCCTATAAAATCCTATCCCTGATATCTATTATTTCTCTGGAGAAGAGTTTTAAGAAGTCTAGCTGGGGGAAAAGGAGGAGGATCCTTGTGGAACCTTGACATATATCATCTTATGCAAATAGATTATTTTTACTCACGGTATTGTACAAAAAACCAACCAGGGCATTGTACAAAAATAGTGTCAGTTATTTTTTATAGTTAAGTTACCTACCATAATTATCCAGCTGTAACAATGGTAGGCAATAAGTTTCACTTCAGAAGTTCTGAACTACACCTCCCCTAAGGTTCAACTTGTTGTTGCCTCCAAACTGTAACCATCACTGAGTTCTATTCTCATGTGTCAATAATGCAAAAGCACTTTAAAATGGATATTTTTTTTAAATAAAGATTAAAACTCATTGGTGGTACATACTAATAGCTTAATAATTCAATGCGACATTAATTTAGAGAAAAGATTTGCCTTTAGTGACATGGGCAGCTATATACATTTGATCAATAATAATTTGCTAGTAGCATTTCTTTTTCAGCGGTCACTTTGCACACTCAAGTTATTGATACTGAACAATTAAATTATGAATATGCATTTCTAAACTGATCCCATTTCTAAACTGATCCCTATACTATAGGCTGAAAATCTGTTCCTAATTTAAAAAATATAGGGTTTCCAACATTTCTATCTAAAATAGAAAGTAGTAATTATGAATTTCTTTATTGTAATGTTTATATAAAACTATAACTTCAGATTTAATCATATTAGACTGACTCAAATATTTTTTCTGTTTGCCACTGTTTGTTATTCAAACAAACTAGTACAATATGAATTGTGCATATTAAGAAAGGAATTTAATTAATTAAGAAAATTAATTAAAGAAAATTTAATTAAGAAAAGAATCAGTGTGCAAGAAATATGAGGTAAATATGAGGTAAACATACACACACATAAGCACACTTAAGCGACAATTAAATTAAATTGTTGTTAAATTAAATTGTTATTAAATTGTGAACTCTAAAATTAATCAAAATAGCCAAATCTATTAGCATAATGATTATATTGCAAGTTTTTACCTGTTCGTTTATGTTTGTCCACATAGCAATACTTCAGCTCAAAGTCTTTTAATAATTCATGGATTTCCTAAAAGAAAAATAATGTATGATTAAACATAATCTTAATGGAATGATTCTTTTTATTTCAGCTTAGAGACTTGAAAACATTCCAGGTAAAAATTATTCTGGAGACATGCTGCCAGAAAATATTAGTTAAGTATCAATATGAGTATGATGCAATTCAACAGTAAGCAGGACCCTCTGAACAGCAGAATTCACAACATCTTATTTTTAAAATGCCAACATTTGCCAAAGATTAGCTTTCAAACAAAATTTTGAAGTTGAAGGGCATTTCCTCACAGTTATATTTTCTTTCAGCTACATTATATGTTCTTTGTAGAAAGAGAATACCAGAAATACCAAGCCTCAAAATCTAAAAGTAAACAGTTACGTATCATGAAATGTATGAAATTAAATCTTAAGCCAATTAGCTGCTACAACATCTGCTACCAGAATTTAACATTGTCTGACACATCAGTACTGAATTTTGAAAACCTACTTTTTATTACTGTGAAATAAGGCTGCATAGGAG
This sequence comes from Hydrophis major, assembly GCA_033807585.1. Lineage (NCBI taxonomy): Eukaryota > Metazoa > Chordata > Lepidosauria > Squamata > Elapidae > Hydrophis > Hydrophis major. The sequence continues at coordinate 178,342,714 of CM066330.1, forward strand.
TAGAAAACTTCCCCCCATTTCTATTAACTTTCTCTTCTGCTGTAAAGCATTTCTCCTCCTCTATAATTAGTTGTATTGTGCAAGTCCTCATGGAATACAATAGCTAGCATCTGCATCCTGTTCCTCTCGTGTATTGATAAAAGAATCAGCAGAGAAAAACATTTGAATGCTGAAGTGTACGGGGCTAGGCTTCCAGCTAAATATTGATTTTGTACTGAGTCCATAATTCATATAAGTCGCAGTTATAACATTAGGAATTAGCACTGTCATTGTTATATAGACTGGTGAACTTGTTGCAATTTATGTAATTAGCATGGTCATGTTGATCATATTAAGATAATTCTAGAAGGAACATTATTTTTTTAATTGAATTTTTATTGGAGTTACATTCTATCATTTCTCCAGACAGGTAGCTGGGGAATGTTCTTTCATTTTATCTCCATTAGAAGTTTTGGAAGACTGGGCTGAAAAAGAATGACTAATGCAAATCCACCAAATGAGCTTCCATGGTCTAGAGCAGGGGTCTCCAACCTTGGCCCCTGGAAGCCTGGCGGACTTCAACTCCCAGAATTCCACAGCCAGCTTTGCTGGCTGTGGAACTCTGGGAGTTGAAGTCCGCCAGGCTTCCAGGAGCCAAGGTTGGAGACCCCTGGTCTAGAGTGTTTGGGTTCTCTCTAGTCTTTGTCCACACCTTAACCATTATACCATCTGTCTTTTTTATGTGGGCTGGAGCTTTGGAGTCTTTGGTTGACAAATTATGTGCCATCAAGTCAGTGTCACCTTTTAGCAATCATATAGATTTTCTCCATGGTGAGCCTGCCTGGTTCCTTCAGGTTTTCCAATGATGTATCCATCAGCTATCTAACTGAGTCTATCCAGTTGATCCCAAAGATAAACAGTAGAGTACTCAGCTTCCACTGAACTGGAACATAGAGCACTCTGTTCTACTAAGAATACAAAATTTCAAATGTTACAGTAACTTCAAAATTTGTATCTTCCTTATATTTGTTAATTGGTATGATTATGAATTGGATGAGATTAAACATATATCTTAAATCCAAGGGGGAAAAACTGTAGAGGAGCCTTACTTGATTATACCATTTTGTTTGATTATACTATTTTATAAATAATCCGGATCTTATCCTTTAGTTAAAATAAGCAATGGATATATGCTTGGATTTTATTACATATCATCAGTGATTGTAGCGGATTGGAAGTTTTGTCTCTTATTCTATTTCTGCTATTAAATTAGAGTGCTGAAAATTTCTGCTTTTGCCACAGTACCATCTGTGGCTTCTCTGGATATTGCAAAATGGAGAAATTGTCTATTGCCTACCACCTCTTTGTCTATCTTGTAAGTATGTCTTTATTGAATTAAGATTTTATATTATATATTCTGCTTTTATAGAGGTCAATACACAAATGGCCCAGTTAATAAATGGTGACTTATTTTTGTAAAGTGATATGGCTCATTAAGCTGTTTAGAGTTAGGGTTCTTTGATGAAATTCCATCGGAATAAATGATCATTATTGTTCACCAGATACTTTTCGTGCCAACAAACAATGTAAATTGTTTGATACTCTGTGTTTCTTGATTTGTTTTAGCAATTAGAAATCATAAAGTTAGTTGCTACGCAGTTGCATAGGAGATACCTGGTTAAGAGTAGTTGCAGTTCACAGAAGACAAATAAACTAATTTAGTTTTCTTTTTTTTATACAACAGTGTTAGCAAAATAAATTGTATTTCAGATAGGTTGGATTTGGATTGGATTGGATGAGGTTAGGATACCTGAATTGAGATTTAAGTTTTCACATGCAAAAATATGATTGTGTGTGGGAACTATGATAGAATACTAAAGTAAAAGATAAGGCAGCATTAGTTCAGATTAAGAAGCGCATTTAAAATTTTGTCAAATGCAAGAATTATGCTAGAGTTCCATTGTTGGGATTTTTCTTAACTTGAGGTGCTTCAAAAAACGTGCCCCCTTGTGGTCCATATTTAAGTATGTACAGTTTTATTTATTTAGTATGATTTGATTGCTTATTTGTACCCTATGACTATCATTAAGTGATGTACATTATAATTCTCTATGAATGTACACTGAGAGCATATGCACCAAGACAAATTCCTTGTGTGTCTAATCACACTTGGGCAATGAAGAATTCATTCATTCATAATATTTTTAATTTTATACCATGTCTTTTTTCTTATATAAACACTCATAGCAGTTTTATAATATTTCAACCACCAAAGAAATACAAACAACATTAAAATACATAGCATCAATAACAAAAGGTTGATAAAAGAAATAAATTTCTGCCATTTGATCATTTCCTAGATCCGTGATGGCGAACCTATGGCACGCGTGCCAGAAGTGGCATGCAGAGCCATTTCTGCCAGCATGCAAGAAGTTGCTCAGAAGAGCCCCACTTCACATGTGTGTGTGCATGCCCCCCGCCAGCCAGCTGATTGTCGGGTATCTGCCATACATGCGCAAAGGCATGCGGAGTGCGAGGGTTGCATGAGCAGAGGCATGTGATGTGGGTTCACACACACATGTGCAGGGGGCAGGGGGAGTCACGCAAGCATTGCATCATAGGTGCAGGCACACAAGCGCATGCATGCGAGCGCACTTTTGGCATACAACGTAGAAAAGGTTAGCCAACACAGTCCTAGATACTGAGAACATGAGAGCTAAATGCACCTCTGGAAAGAACATTTTATAGTTTGGAAGACAAGACAAATGTTCTCTCCTATACTGAGATCCTGGATACGAGGGCATCTTCAGCTAATCTAAGTTAACTGGGCAGATTCCTAATAAGAAATAGTTAGACCCTGTCATTTTAAAAATAAATAATCAACTAATTAAGCAAACAAACAAATTCATAAACAGTATTTTGATATTCTTTGTTTGTAAAAATAAGCCAAATGTTGTATATAGTTTCTAATTTGGATAACAATCCAAAGAATGGGCAGAATTATAGAAATATCCACATGTGCAAGCTGAAGGAACTTGCTCATGTTGTAAGGAGGGCCAAGAAATGGTGGGAAATGCTCAGTCTCCATTGATAACTAAAACCCATCTGTACTTTGAACAGCTGCCATTATAAGAGAATAGCAGGAAAATAATACCTAGCCCAAGTTACCAAGTTTTGTTATCAACAAATTTTGATTGGGTAAATGCACTGTATTAACCAATGGTTTGTTTAACCATGATCTACTGAATAAGTGACAACTGATTTACAGCATGCTAAATTAAACCCTGATTTAATTAGCCCATGTAACATTTAAAAAAACAATACCAAATAAAAGATGTTATCTGAGTGTTGTGTGACTTAGCTTGTATTGTTACAGATTAAGTGCAGTGAAAAGCTGAAACTTTAATCAAAAACATTGCTTATCTAATAAAAATATATAAATAAATGTATATAATCACACACACACACACACACACACACACAAAGAGATGTTTATGTTCATTCCAGCATAACCAGAATACACATTTTACTGCATATCTTCGACACAATATAGAAATCACATCAGGCAAAAATGGAAAGAAGGAGACAAGTTATATATTACCTGTCAGAGAGCAATCCCAAAGTTAGTATTCATACTTTAATATACAATTTCAGAGAGAAGTAATCTTGGCTTCATAGTCATTTATTTAGTGACCATTCAAAGTTACAAAGGCACTGACAAAAGTGAACAGTGAGTATTTTTCATGCTTACACCATTGAATAGAATACTTTATTGGCCAAGTGTGATTGGACACACAAGGAATTTGTCTTGGTGTAAATACTCTCAGTATACATAAAAGAAAAAATACATTCATCAGGAGTCGAGAATCATAAGGTACGACACTTAATGATAGTCATAGGATACAATAAGCAATCAATCATACTAGGAAACAGTCAATATAAATCGTAAGTATACAAGCAATAAAGTTACAGTCATGCAGTCACAAGTGGGAGGGGATGAGTGATAAGGAGTGATGAGAAAATTAACAGTAATAGTAGTGCAGAGTTTGTAATAGTTGAACAGGGTTGAGGCAATTATTTGTTTAGCAGTGATGGCTTTCAGGAAAAAACTGTTCTTGTGTCTAGTTGTTCTGGTGTGCAATGCACTCGCTTCCATTGAGGGAAGGAATTGAAACAGTTTATGTCCCGGATGTGAGGGGTCTGTAAATATTTTCACAGCTCTCTTTTTGACTCATTTGATTGTAGCATCCGCATGGTCACATGATCACAATTCGGACACTTGGCAACTGGTATTTATGAGGTTTGCAGTGTCCTGGGTCATGTGATCTCCTTTTACAACCTTACAAGCAAAGTCAATGGGGAAGCCAGATTCATTTAACAAATGTATTATTAACAATTGCAGTGACTTTCATAACAACTGTGGCAAGAAAGGTCATAAAATGGGGCAAAATTAAGTTAACAACTGTCTTGTTTAGTAGTGAAATTTTTGGGCTCAATTGTGGTTGTAAGTCGAGGACTACCTGTAACAACTTAATGACATTATTTTTGGAAGGAAAACTGGTGCAACCATATTACATTTTTTTTAATGTATCACATCCTAGCAGGGACAGGGCTCTTAGAACCTACATGACCAATTTTATGTGTACCACCTAAAAGTACCTTTAATGCCAAATGTGGTATATTGTCTACACCTAGGCACATCTTCAAGGTCATATGCATATGCCTTGAGATACAGCTCTAATAAATGAAGGACCTGAGTCCAAGATCATAATGCACTCTTGTTTTGCCAATCTGCTAATTCAATATATGTAGTTTAATGGCAGGATCAAGTATCTTCTTTTTAGTCAAATTGAACACTGGTCTCTTATTTCATCGGTTAACAGCTGTCAAATGCCATGTTAATAAAACATGATGCTGCTTTTTGGAGGAACTACGCAGCGATACTGTTACTGCTGTTATTCAGGAATGGATCAGACCTGCCCATGAGAAGACAGAATTTTAAAAGAGAAAGGGAAATCTTATTTGTAAGTATAGGAGTTAAAAGTGCTTTCCATGAAAAGCAATTACAGAACAGCTTCTTGATGCTATGATGAACTATTTACTATTTAAAGACATGCCTGAAACATGCATCATGATCATCTGCTTTTGTAAACATGAATCATTCTTCTGAGGATAGTCCATCAAATAAAATAATATCCAGCTGACATCTATAAAATCAAATTTTAAAGAGGGATTAACAAAGTACATTACACTTATCTGCTAAGTTTATTTTTAGATGATGCAAAATACACAGGAACTCTCAGTGTAATTAAATCATGTTGTACAGCTTGGTAGTCATTGTGCTTTTACAAATATAGCTGTCAGAATCTTTAACTCTTGAACTGCAGATTGCCTGTGTTATTTCAACAGTTCCAAATAAGGGGTCATAAGAAATCAGGAATTATATCTCAGTGTGATATGCTTGTAGAAAAACACCATATAAAGTTCTCATATTCTTTTAAACAAACCGGGATATTAACTAATGGAGAAATGGAGAAATGCAACAAATGTCAAATTATTTGTTAATACCTTTAGAGTTTATACTTGCACAGAGCTACCTACTTTTCATACTTCCTTTTTTATTTTACATTTTATACCTACTTTTTTAATTCTCATGAACCTTTATGACTATAAGAAGAAAATTTACAAAGTCACTTGGGAATGAAGATGGTACGTAACTCTATTTCCTTCAGCACAAGTATAGCTTTACCCATTTTAGAGTCTCAACTCTGATTTATTTATGTATTTGTTCATTTAAATTATTAACATATTGCTTCTCATTTATACATAGATCAAGGTGATTATAGTGATATAAAAGAAAAGCAATCAAAAAATGTGGCCTCTAAGTGTGCGGCATAGTTAAGGAGCAATTAATCAGCTACTTAACCAGGCATTTGTGATAAAACACATTACATTAAATTAAATATGCTTAAATGCTAATAGACACACTCAGGAAACAACTTACAGGAGAAAAAGTGGAACACTTTTTTTCATTTGAAAGCTAAATCATTTAAATATTACAAAGGGAGAAATTGCATGTATACAATAATTATTATTACCCTACACAAAGATCCTTGGAGTGCTACTTATTGCTATTTATTTATTTTGTCAAACAATTATTAGATAACAGGTATAAGTATAAACATGATTATAAATACATGGATACAAATAAGAAAAAAAGAAACAATAGGACAGGGACGGTAGGCACATTTTGGTGCGCTTATGCACAGCCCCTAAAGACCTGTTAGGAAAAGGGTGAGGTCAATAGTAGACAGTCTAATGTTGAAGATTTTGGGGTTGGGGGAAGAAACCACAGAATCAGGTAGAGTATTCCAGACATTGACCATTCTGTTGCTGAAGTCGTATTTCCTGCAATCAAGTTTGGTGCGGTTTATCTTTAGTTTGTATCTATTTCGTGCTCTTGTGTTGTTTTGGTTGAAGTTGAAGTATTCATTGATAGGTAGGACATTGCAATATATAATTTTATGTACTATACTTAGATCGAACCGAAGGCGGTGTAGTTCTAGCTTGTCTAGGTCTAAAATTTCAAGTCTGGTGGCATAAGGTATTCTGCTACAAGTAGAGGAGTGGAGGACTCTTCTCGTAAAATATTTCTGGACTTTCTCAATTGTATTGATATCAGATATGTAATGTGGGTTCTAGACTGATGAGCTGTATTCAAGTATTGGTCTAGCAAATGTTTTATATGCTCTAGTTAATAGAGTGATATTACCAGAGAAAAAGCTACGCAGGATTAGGTTAACAACTCTTAATGCCTTTTTGGCTATGTAGTTACAGTGGATTCTAGCACTTAGATTATTGGAGATGAGTTCTCCAAGGTCTTTGACAAAGTTTTTGTCATCAACAAGGTCTTGACTATTCAGCTTGTATTTTATTTTTTGATTTTTTTTGCCAATATGTAAGATAGAGCATTTATTTGTTGAGATTTGAAGTTGCCATTTGTTTGACCATATTATGGTCTATGGCTATACTATGTGCAGTTTCTCAGTGCCCTAGGAAAATAAGAGGGAAGATAAGTAATATCGGAATTATTGCCTTTTGTGAACCAAAAGCAGAAATCACTTAAAGAAATGCAGTTGGGCAATAGTGGCCATCAAAAAGTTAAAAAATCTGAATCCCACCACTGCCTAGCATGTAATAAAAATGAAAACATCTTTCAAATAACTCTTCCATTTTTTACAATTTGAAATCTAAATCCCATTTCAAAGGAAAAATGTGTCAAATTATTTTTTAAAACAGCTACCAAGTAGCTGTAGCTAATGATGAAATATTGCTTCAACAGTAGTTGCAACAGGTGTTTGTCATGGGCCTCAGAGATTCAGCCATATCCTTTCTTTTTCCATCAGCTGTGCTCCAGATTTCTGCCTTCTCCCTACCATTAGCAGCAGGAAGACAAGGATTTTAAAGAGGATTATTGAAAGAAATGTGGGTTCACTGTCTCCCCTTCTCAAGTGGAAAGCAATGGTCCTAAAGATATTCTTTGGATGTGGACATTTGTCCTTCTCTTTCCAAGGGATCATTCTAAAAATGTGCTCATTCTTCACTGCTATTATCAACAAGTGTAATCAGTTATTTGGGCTTTGAGAGGAAGCAGCCAGAGTACTCTGGGTCATATCAATAAGGGCTAGGTTTTTTTTATATAGACAAAGCACCATGGGTTGTTGCTGCTGCTAATTTTAATTCTACTTTTTTTTAATTGATCAGTTCAAGGAAGGGAACATACTTAATACCCCTGTCTCTATCATGACAACCATCCTATGAGATGAATTAGGAGAGACAATGGCAGGCCCAAAGTTTTCCAGCCAGTTTTTATGGGAGGCTTAAGATTCAGGTTTTTTGTTTTTTTTTTTTAAAATATTATTTCTATGCAGTATTTTTATCATCCTGCTAGGCTAACTCTTTTAGTGGTTCCCACCTCTGAGGTATGTTTTCCTGTAAGTGTCAATAGTCATAAAGCAGAAAGTATAAAACTTTAAAGTGATATTTAGATACCAGTAGTTTTAATGTTCCAGTTTCTTTCATGAGCCTAAGCACCCAAAATCAGCAGGGAACTGTGTGCTTCCTCTTTGGAATATGCAATCTTGTCATTCTATGTAGGACTGAAAATGAAGTTTTTTCAAAGTCTTCTAAGTAATATGTAAACCTAATTGACCAATTTTGGTAGGATTGCATCTATATTTTACTAAATAATATTTAAATTATACTGACCAACACACAAGGGAACAGTTTATTGTGATATAAAATTATAACAGAAATTTTAACTTTCAAAGTAAGATACTTTTATAATTATTTTACCAATATTAAAAAGTCAGTTCAAAAAAGCTAATTGAAGTAGTGTTCACAACAAATGAAAGCCATTGGAAATATTTCTTACGTTGAGCATATCTCTGCAGAGATACTCCATTAGTACTTAATGGAAAAAGATATTAGAAGACCTTATACCCACACTCTCCGCCTGCAATGTCACAATAAAACACAGTACTGTGTAAAGCACTAGGCAGAATACTTTATCGTCCTTCACAATAAAATACAGTACTATGCAAAAAATAGAACCATAAAGGTCTGGAAAAAGTGAACAATCGAGTGCAATTCTGTCTTAATTAACTTTCAGGATAGATCTTATTTATTAAAGCCAGATTTTTTTCTTCACCTTTATCCAGATATCCTGTACAACTATTTCCACACTTCAGGCTTAAGTTTTTTAAACTTCTCAAAATCTCTTCCAAAACAAGAGATTTTTAAAAGCCATTTACCATATGAAATAAAAGTTGGAAAAATTAAATACCATTCTTAAGGTTTTAACTCTGAAAACACTTCATATTGTGAAGAAAATGTTGTGGATTAACATCCTTAGTCCAACCTACACACACTGTTTTAAAAAACAAAAACAAAAGAAGATTTGCTTCAATTGCTCATGGAGATTATGAATCTTCTCTAAACATACCGGTAAGACAAATATTTTTTCTACATCTGAAAAGATGAACCCACCAATTACAAACATATGTTTTGATACATAAAAAGAGCAAATTATTTGTTAATCGATAATTTAATTACCTTTCTAGAGACAAATAATGCATTAGTGCCAAGATTCTCTGCACACTTAATTTTTAGCTATAACAGATTTAGAAATTAAAGTTACAATTTCAAATTGTAATGTAGATAGCACCTGTCAACTCTGAAATTCTTTTATACAGATGGGTCCCATAGGTTTGAATATTTTTCTATTATCAATATATTTTACAATCACATAGAAACAAAATGACATTTAGGAGCTAGAAACTTGATCAATGTTAGCAATGGGAAGTTATACGAAATTTATAAATTCACTCATGAAAAATAAAATAATAGAAGTCTTGAGAATTTGTTTCTCTAATGTGAAAAAAAGAGATGGTCAGACGACATAAATAATGCTTTATTTGGAGAGAAGGAGAACATGCAAGATGCATTTCCAAACCCTCAATAAGATAAAGTCCAGATATTGGTTACATCTGCTATCCAGACAAGAGAACAGAAGTATTTCCTTTTCCTTTTTTTTTTTTTTTTACTACTCTAGCAGTCATGAATCCTGACTGTGCTTCCATTTATGGGATGTCTGTCTCAATCTAAAGGGGAAGGGGGGACGGGACTCCTGTTTGTATTATTCAACAAAATATACAGTATAATCCCCCCAAAGCAGAGAAGTTATTATTATTTAAAAAAAAAGGAAAATGGCAGCTATACTTGGAACATCTTGCATCCTGCAAGGATAGCTTTAATGCTATCAAACATCTGCCTATCCTTGGGAAGGACCTCAGAGCAATAAAAATGCCACATCCAGTCTGAACACAGGGCTGACTGTGCCATCAGACACAATAACAACGCTCCACACTTACTCTTCTGAGAACTCTATAAGTTACAGAGAGCTCCAGCCAGAGCTTTTGCTGCCACTAAAGCAGAGATAGTTTCTTTGGCACACTGCAGTTCTGTTACACACACACAAAAATGTGAAGTGCAGCCTGCCTACAGGGCTACTTTCCGCTACCTGTGACTTTCAGGCTTAGCTCTTTTCCTAACTATTTTCTCAAGGAGATACTCACACTGCTATCTAAATCTCCCCTGATCTTTTTCTTCCAGAGATCCAAAGTCTTCTTCAATGTCTATGGAGATTTTCAGTCATCCAGGACACGGTTTTGTCCTGGATAAGGCGCTCCCCCCCTCCAAGAGGCAACTGGGCTTTCTGGTTTTTCTTGGAAGACGTTTGGCTTCTCGTCCAAGAAGCTTCTTCAACTTCTTCTTCTTCGGTTTCTTCTTCGCTGCCCCACCATCCAGTCCCCGCTGGAGAAGCTTCTTGCACGAGGAGCCAAACGTCCAGTTGCCTCTTGAAAAAAAAAAAAAGCACTTTTGGGACAAAGGTTTCCTCCTCTCCTTCCAAGAACTTGGGCGCCTCCGTCTCTTCTTCTATGAGGGGCAGTTGCCCCACCGATTAGTCGGTGTTAACAGGAGTCAAAAAACCGGTTTCGCTAACCGGGGAAAGACTGGATATCACCTCTCCCCATAGAAAACTCTCCCCGACTCACTATGGAAAGTGCTCAAGGTTGCTTTCGCAACACTGGGACGATGCGGAACTTTGGACTATCGGTCATAATTCCCCAATATCAGAGGGGAAACTTGAGGGGATGGTAGTGCAATTGTAGTTCGGAAGGCACCAAGTTGCTTCCCGAGTTCCCCGCCGCGGTTCTCCCCACCCCTCCGGCTCCCGGTATGGCCCTCCGCCTCTCCCCACCTCCGGGGCTCCCCGCGCCTTGGTCTGCCCCGCCGCGGCTTCTGCTTCTTCGCCACCCACCTGGCTGCTGCTTTCCGCCGGCAGGTTCCTCAGCAGAATCTTGCGCCTGTTGCTCAGCTCCCGCCTTGTGCTCTGCAGCCTGAGGGCGATCTCCTCCGGGGACAGGGCGCGGGGCTTCCCACCCGACCCCACGGCGGGCTCCCCGGGGCCCGACCCCGCCAATGCCGCCATCTTGCCGGCCCTGAGGCGAACACGTTCTTCCCACCGCCAGGACAAGAGGAAGCCGGTGGGCGGGAGGGGAGCCTAGGCGGGCTGGTTGGAGCGGGAGGGGCAAGGAAAGCTCCGCAGACGGCGGTGGTCTGCCGCGAGCCGCTGGAGACACAAAGGAAGCGCGAGGAGGGCTCGCGCGCCCTCTCTGCCCGGGTTTTGAAGTTCCTGGGCGCGTTTGGTGCTCGCTCTTGCCCGGGAAAAAGGGATGCTTTGCGGGGCGAAGGATCCAGCGCGTCGGTCGCTTGCGAAAGGGATGAAGCGTCTCCCGTCTCCCGTCTCCCTTTAGAAATCCCGCTCCCCAGCTCTTGAGTTATCCGAAGACTTTGGATTCGTAGGTTAGGAAAAAAAGGGCTGGCATCCTGTCGGCAGAGCAATAAGCTTGACGCCTTTCGCTCCTTTAGAGCTACGTGTCAAGGCAATTGAGGGAATGGCCACGATAAGAGGAAAACGTTGCCCTCAGAATGGGGTGGAGCGCCACAAGGGAGGCTAGCGCCTTGAAGCGAAAGTGGATTAATGTTTCACCACAGCTAGGCTATATTATACAGAGCTTATTCCGGTCTTTTCTTTTTTTAATGCCCTGCGAGACCTGAGAAAGCATATGGAGTTTTTAAACACCTCAGAAGGAAAAAATGTTAAAAATAGAGAGCGAACTTCTTCACAAACTTACAAACTTTTTGACCTCTCCCCTCTCTCTCTGTTTTTTTTTTGTTGTTGTTGTTTTTTGTTGTTATTTAATTTGTGGGAGAAGGGAAAAGATGAGGGTTTCTGGGGAATTGAAAACAGACTTTTAACAAACTCTTATAAAAGCTCGGGGATAAATGCGTTCTTCCAACCTCCTGGTAAAATAAGGTAGTGTTTTATATGAACTCTGTAGCAGAGATGGTATTCAGCCAGTTCTGACCAGTTCTGGAGAACCAGTAGCGGGCATTTTGAACAGTTTGGAGAACCTGCAAATACTACCTCTGAATGGCCCCACGCCCATCTATTCTCTGTCTCCTGAGTCCCAGTTGATTGGCTGGGTCTTCTTTTGTTGCCCTGCACAGGAGAACAGAGCTGGAAAGCAGGTGAGTGAGGTGGGGAAAGAATGGGGATTTTACAGTATCCTTCCCCTGCCACATCCACCAAGCCACACCATGCCCACCTAGCCACGCCAACAGAACCAGTAGTAAAAAAAATTTGAATCCCACCACTGCTCTGTAGAGATCCCTCTGCTTGCATTGTTAGGTTTTAATGTAACAACAAACGCACATGTCAGAACCTCTGGGTAATATCAGGTGACAGGTTGAATTAAAACTGACCTTGTACATCTTCCCCTTATTCATCATAACTGATGAAATTCTCTTGTATTTCAACAGCTGTTCTAGGATAAGATAGAAATAAACAGATGCTGGCAAACAGGCATTTTCACTAGTGGCCCAAACCACTTGCTTCTAACCATGAGACAACTACAGGTCATCCTCGACTTACACTAGCTCATTTAATGACCTTTCAAAGTTACAATGAAAATAGTGACTTATAACCAATGGTGGGATTCAACTGGTGTAACAGCTGGTTCAGTGAGCGCATGTGTACCTACTACTGCAGCCCCGGTGAGTAAAATAGCTGAGGCATGGCAATCTGCTCTGCCGTGCCTATCAGCTGGGTTTCAAATGAAATATAGGACAGACTAGCGCTGGGGCGGATGAGTGGGGCCAACTCATCGCCAGAACTACCGGTCCATACAGGCCGAATCCCACCCCTGCTTATAACAATTTTTCACACAACCATTGCCGCATCCCCATGGTCATGTGATCAAAATTCGGATTCATAGCTATGACGGTTGCAATGTCCCATGGTCATGTGATTATCCTTTGCAATCTTTTGACAAGCAAAGTCAATGGGAAAATCAGATTCACTTGACAAACTATGACACTACCTTAAAAACTGCAATAATTCGCTTAACAACTGGGGCAAGAAAGATTGTAAAATAGGGCAAAATTCACTTAATTAATGTTTCACTTAGCAGCACAGATGTTGGGTTCAATTGTGGTTGTAAGTTGAGGAGTACCTGTACGGCTAGTACAACCACAAATGGGATTAGAATTTCTGTTGTTAAGCAAGATGGTTGTTAGGTGAATTTTTGTTGTTTGGAAACTTAAGCCACGACCCCAGGAACTGTCCATTGTCACCCAGAGTGTGCCCAAATTCATTGATGACACTATCTAACCATCTCATCCTCTGCTATTCCTTCTCCTTTTGCTTTCAGTCTTTCCCATCATCAGGGCCTTTTTCAATGAGTCCTCTCTTCTCATTTGGTGGACAAAGTATTTGAGTGTCAGCTTCAGTATGTGTCCTTCCAAAGGGCAGTCAGGATTGATTTCCTTTGAGATTGACTGATTTGATCTCCTTGCAGTGCAAGAGACTCTTCCCCAGCACTACAACTTGAAACCATCGATTCTTCAGTGCTCAGCCTTCCTTATGATCCAATTCCCATAGTCATAACATCATTACTGGGAAAAACTATCCCAATTTTACAGCTTTTTTTTTTTTGCCATGGTTAAGCGAATTGCTGCCATTGTGAAGTGAGTGTTTAAGGTTGTTAAAGGAATCCAGCTTCCCCCATTGCCAGAAGATGGCTGGGAAGGTCACAAATGATAATCAACTGATCCCAGGACATTGTAATAGTTGTAAATACATGCCAGTTGCCAAGTGCCCAAATGTTGATCATGTGATTCTGGGAATTCTGCAACAGTTGTGAGAGGATCAGTTGTTACATTTTTCAGTGCCATAATTTTGGTTATTAAATAAATTGTTGTAAGTCAAGGACAGCCTGTATGTCCTGTCCCCCCTTTTTTTCTTTTGCATCCCTCTGACCCTGCCTTCATCTCATTCCCAGGCCATAAGTGAAAGAATTAAATTATCCTTAGCCTAACAGGTGGGAAAATAATATTTTTCTTCCTTGTTCTAACAACACCCATATCAACCTCAAACTGTTTAAAATCTGTTATGTTTTGTTACCACTACTTTGGAGGCAGCTAGGTGAGATAGGAAATCAGCAGTGTAAGTTTCTGTCTACTCAGGGTTGGGTGTACTGTATAGTATTTCAACTCAGCAATGGAGAAGAGCCTAAGGCACAATTGGCTGACTGGCTTTCGATTTAATATGTTACGAGAACCTCGGCACTTATTTAACAAATTGTGGTGAAAATGTATCAGGACTTAGCCATTTGTATTGCACTTCAGTACAAAAGCACACAACTTTGTAGTTCAAAGAGTGGTTAAATAAAATTGGGTCCCTTTCATGTACCAAGATGCTTGTTGGTAACTATCATTAATATTTGGTCATATGAACAGAAGTTGGCACTGGTATTTTGGGAGAGTCATTAGTCAGTCATCAAGGGGACTGTATTAACTAAAGATTGCTGAATGCTTTCTGCAGGAATTGCTATAATAAGCTTCGTTGAATTGATCCATTCTGAAATCAAATAAAGGAGAATCTTAACATCCCTAAATAAACAGGCCACTTGCCTAATTAATTATCTACCACAGCTGCAAATTGTACAGAGCCCATATTATTGTAGATTTGTAATTATCTTGGTATTCCTTCAATTAGACCAGCATATCTACAGGTAGTCCTTGATGTATAACCATTCCTTTAGTGACCAAAGTTACAATGGTACCAAACAATGTGACTTATGACCATTTTTCATATTTATAACTGTTGCAGCATCCTCATGGCCACATGAACAAAATTTGGATGCTTGGCAACTGTATTGGCATGTATTTGTGATGGTTGCAGAGTCATTTGATCAACTTTTGATTAAACAGATTAATTAAAGCACTACTGATTTTATTATTTTCATATAATACAGGTTTGGAAATTGATAAAGAATCTGAAACTTCATGAAGGGATTGATGAGTAAAAAAAATTGGGGACTATTGGTTTACTTAGCTGTGTTGAACAGCCAGTTATAGTTAATGGGAATTGGATAGTTTGTAAGGAATTGGGAGCTGTCCCCTTAAGGGAATGCATCATGGTAAATGTAGTTAAGGTATCCTGGGAAATGTAGTTCATGTCATGTGGCCACATCTGTAACCCTGATTGGTCACTGAATTGACCCTTGGTGAGTTGGGGGAGGTTTCTTTACTCTTTCCAGAACCCAGCCTCATGCTAGCATCTCTACCCCTGCTTCTATTACTATGGGATGAAATATGGGATAGAAAGATTACTATTATTTTACACTACAATTTCAACTATGCAAAGAATTGGACATTAGAAGCATCTCGACATAACTGTGAGTTACCTTGAGGATACCTAATATAATCCAATAAAAGAAACTTTGTATGGAAGAATTTGTAGAGTTATCTATCTGTCTTTATATTCAGCAAATGAATCAAAGAACAGAATATTAGCACTTCTGTAGGATTTCTATTGAAGCCAATTTTGTCATGCAGGACAGAGAAACAAGAAGAAAATTGTATCCAGCAATTACAAGTTTTTTCCCACACATCCAATGTGCTTTCTCACCATCCTCAAGATATGAAAAAAGTACATAGGTTTGAAATGTGTTGGTCATGATGAGGAAAATGCAGAGGAAATAGCATATGCAGCAAGGTTTAAGGAACCGGAAGAATGAAGCATTCCTGTTTCCCCATTTTTCCCCACTTCCCAATCAACAATATAAAGTGGGGTTGGGCCAAGAAAACCAGCAAACTTCCATGGCTGAGGAAGTCTAAGCACCTTAACCATGGTGCCACATGTACAGAGGCATTATTATTAAGTTGGGCTTCAACACAAAGGAATTCAAAATTAATTATTTATTCGTATCAACAAGAACTTAGTCCAATCAAAAGGATAAGTATGATGGAAAAATAGGACCAATATGAATTAGTAATTCTTACAGGTGACCAAAAAATTATGTACAGGAATGTCTGATCCACAGAACTGCTTTGGTTGGGTAGTCTATGCCCAACCCAAACTAATGTATCTATGCTGCTCAAAAAAATAAAGGGAACACAAAAATAAGACATCCTAGATCTGAATGAATGAAATATTCTTATTAAATACTTTGTTCATTACAGAGTTGAATGTGCTGACAACAAAATCACACAAAAATTATCAATGGAGATCAAATCTAGCAACCCATGGAGGTTTGGATTTGGAGTTACACTCAAAATTAAAGTGGAAAAAAACACTACACTACACACTAATCCAACTTTGATGTAATGTCCTTAAAACAAGTCAAAATGAGGCTCAGTAGTGTGTGTGGCCTCCACGTGCCTGTATGACCTCTCTACAACACCTGGGCATGCTCCTGGTGAGGTGGCGGATGGTCTCCTGAGGGATCTCCTCCCACACCTGGACTAAAGCATCCCCCAACTCCTGGACAGTCTGGGTGCAATGTGGCATTGGTGGATGGAGCGAGACATGATGTCCCAGATGTGCTCAATTGGATTCAGGCCTGGGGAACAGGCGGGCCAGTCCATAGCATCAATGCTTTCATCTTGCATGAACTGCTGACACACTCCAGCCACATGAGGTCTAGCATTGTCTTGCATTAGGAGGAACCCAGGGCCAACCACACCAGCATATGGTCTCACAAGGGGTCTGAGGATTTCATCTCGGTACCTAATGGCAATCAGGCTACCTCTGGCGAGTACATGGAGGGCTGTGTGGCCCCCTAAAGAAATGCCACCCCACACCATTACTGACCCACTGCCAAATCGGTCATGCTGGAGGATGTGGCAGGCAGAACGTTCTCCACGGCGTCTCCAGACCCTGTCACGTCTGTCACATGTGCTCAGTGTGAACCTGCTTTCATTTGTGAAGAGCACAGGGCGCCAGTGGTGAATTTGTCAATCTTGGTGTTCTCTGGCAAATGCCAAACATCCCGCATGGTGTTGGGCTGTAAGCACACCCCCACCTGTGGACGTCGGGCCCTCATACCACCCCCATGGAGTCTGTTTCTGACCGTTTGAGCAGCAACATGCACATTTGTGACCCAGTGGAGGTCATTTTGCAGAGCTCTGGCAGTGCTCCTCCTGTCTCTCCTTGCACAAAGGCGGAGGTAGCAGTCCTGATGCTGGGTTGTTGCCCTCCTACGGTTTCCTCCACGTCTCCTGATGTACTGGCCTGTCTCCTGGTAGCGCCTCCATGCTCTGGACACTACACTGACAGACACAGAAAACTACCTATGCTTTCCACCTGTTGCCTATTCCATTTGCACAACAGCATGTGAAATTGATTGTCAATCAGTGTTGCTACCTAAGTGGACAGTTTGATTTCACAGAAGTGTGATTGACTTGGAGTTACATTGTGTTGTTTAAGTGTTCCCTTTATTTTTTTGAGCAGTGTATTTCAAATGCTTTGATTCATTGGAAACACATGGGTATAGAATGAAATGTTTCTTTGTTTACATTCATTCATTCATTCAATTTCTATAGCCACCCAGCTCAGTCAACTGATTTTGAGGTAGAAGCAATATGAAGAGGTGGTAAGAGTAGAAAAAAGTGATGTTTGAAGGGTTTTTTGGGGTAACACCAGCTTTGCCTTATTGTCTCTATACAATAACACAAATTCTTGTGGATTTTGTTTCAGTTGAAACCTCACATACAAAATGCTCCATGTTTTGTTTCTGTCAAGCTCTGATCCAAAATGGTTCAGCATAACTTTCATTACTTTCTGCTTTGACACAGAACCATTTGATGCGTATCTCTACTTTGTATTTTCTTTTTATAAGAATTAATATAAAATATGTTTGGACTCAAATAATTTTTGCTTGAACAGCTGACAGAGGCTATGTCCAGGAATGCCTCCATAAAATTACATCTTGTGCGCCAGTTGTGGCCATTCATATAACAGGTAGTTCACTATAATTTCCTCTATATTAGACTGCGGTTGAAGTCTATTGAGAAACTTTTGGTGGTTTAGCTTTTACAGTAGTGGTCCAAATAGTTATGGAAGAAACTAGATTCACCCATGTTACACTGTTCCAATGGCAGTTACACTGACCGACAGCTTTAGGATGCAATTCTAATTACTGGCTTGGATCTCCATAACTTGGAGATTTCTTCCTATGAACCCAATCTGCCCAACCAATGAGATCTAGCAAGGAAAGCTTCAGAGGGTCTCAACATTGATAATGTCATCCACAGTGACCCCATACTCAAGCTTTTTCAATGTGGACCTTCCTTTTAGAATATCTACTTCCAGATATTTGAACTACCGGCTCCCAATTACATTTGTAGAAAGCCTAGCCCTAGAGAACATAGCTCTTCAGGCAGGTATTTTGAGAATGCTTGAAGATCCTGCTGCCTCAAACATGATGTATCAGGGCCTTGTTGTATACATTACTTTGCCATTGTCAGTTATTAACAATGACTGGCAATTAGTAATTGTTAACATTTTTGTAATTGTTTATATTTTACTCTTGCAGTATTGTTATTTGTAAGCTGCTTGAAGCCTTTGGAAATGGAACAGCATATAAGCGTATAAGGTAAACTATAACACACACACACACACTCTTCTTCTTTATCTGGCTAAAATCACCCTTGTCAATTGCAGGCTTAGGTCCCTTTTTACCTGAAGCCATGGTTTGTTATTCTTGCTAACTAGAAAGGGCTGATAGGAATCAAAAAGTGGCAATTGAGACAGATCTGGCAACAGATACTTTAAACCCTAACCTCACTAAATTAAAATGAATTATTTTAAAATTTGATTAAGTGTGTTTTGAAGATTAGCAAATTTTATGAAATTTTAGCTGCATCTGCAAACATGGATTCCTGTACTAAAACTATTTTTACATTTTTATACCATGTCATTCTACTCAAGCAAACACTCAAGAATTTATGTTGTAGCTTAATCTGTGGCATACTATTCTTTTACTTTACATGTTATTGTACAGTAAATGCCTAATTTTGATCATGAAGCAATAAGGAAGCCATGTATATGAAAATAGTGTCTGCCTTTGAGTTAAAACTGATCAATGCATTATATCTGCATCAAATAAATTATCTCTTATTATCTCACAAGAAATTTGGAATAACTCATCCTGGTCACTTAAAACAGGGGTGTCAAACTGGCAGCCCATGGGCTGGATGGGTCACATACAGGCCACACCCACCCCGGGTCTGCAAAGGCAAAAAACATTACAATACATCACATGATGGGATAGTTTGACACCTATGACTTAACACATCAAAACTCAAATGATGTCTGCTCCTTGCAACTGTGTAAGATCATCAATTAAAGGCTTTTTGTCAATGGCAATTGAAAAGATCTGGCTCTTCATTATAATAAATAGAGCACAGTCCATTCCTGATCTTGGCAGGTCCAACATCAATACTGTAGCTTAGTTGGGGTTGACAGCCATGACTAACTATTAAGATTTCACACAAAATCCTTGAATTATAGTCCCTGTTGCAGGATTTGGAAATAGTATGAAATGAAAATGATAGCCGGAACAATATAGTTTACTTTGGAAAATTCAAAAGTTTATTATTTGTCTCTTTAAAAACCAGAAACACATCAATATATGAGAATCTGTGAGGTAAATACCTTGAAGAGAACTGGATTTTCATGGGAGATTTTTTAAGTATAATACAACCTCAAAATATGAGTTAAGACTCTCTTCCTTTACATCTTTAAATATGACATGCTGGAGCTTCTAGTATAAAACCCATTAAATATAAAAAAGGGAAATGTGAAATAATAATATAGTATTTGTCAGCGTATATCATGAATTGGAATAGACATGGCAATAAGTCAGCCAATGGAGACTGGTGACAGCTTGGAGCCTGTACGTGGCTTAGCTTAACTATACTGTGTATAAGAGAGTTCATTTTGTCTTTCCTTGATAGTACTTGTTTGTGTACTTGCTACTTCTTTTTCTCTCTACCACATTGCAAGAACTGCATGGGTTTTGTATACATACATCATGTTTTATATTATTGTATATAAAGAAGTTTCTTCTATATAATGAATCCTGCTGAATTATTTGTTTGCGTGCTGACTGGATTGCTACCAACTGCAACAGTATTGTACATCATTGTACTGATAAACCCAGAATTCATTAATCATTACTATCAAGTGGAAGACCATCTAAGCAAAGAAAGAAATGGTGAATTAAATTCTTGCTGTTTAAATAACACTATCTTAAGTAACCTTGACAAATATACTTATTTATGCACATTCCTGCTTTTGGAGGGAGTTGTTTTGAAACAACTGAGTGCAATGACACTTACATTCCTAAGATTCTGCATGAAAGGTCCCCCACACCCCAAGTCCCCTCATATTTCCTTAGAATAGATAATATATTGAGATTATGGGGTGAATATATGGGGAACTCAGATCTTTTTTCCTTGGGACGGCTTGCTAAGTATGTACACGGATAGTTCATAACTTTGGGTGACCTCCATATCTTAGTTTTGGCCAATGCCTGCAAGTTCCATCACCCCCAAAACTGGTTTGCTATTCTGTTTTTTTTTACTTTTCTTTTAAGAGCTGGAAAAAACTAGCCAAAAGCCATCCAGTTGTTTAAGGCAAGACAGTCACCTGATATCCAGTCCAGGGCCTTTAACCAAAACTAGTTCTCAAGAAAGACTAGAGAGGTAGACTAAATATTAGAGTTCCATCATTCTGGGCAGATGTCCTTTAAAATCCAAGTGAAAACAGTAATATGGTTAGAATGCAAAAACTTAATGACTATTTCATTTAACAAAAAATGTTCCAGGTTATGCTTCTAGGGAGGGTATATTATTTTAAAAAAACATACTCAAGGTCAGTAAATGTTCTTAATGTAGCTGTTTTCATTTATCCATTTTCAAAATGACAATGACAAATTAAAATCTTTGAAATCTGTATTATCCAATTTCCATTTACTGTATGCAGATGATGTTCATTTTCTATTGTAGTTACTTCCAGCCTTTATTAAATCCTGGGAATTTTAACAATTTCCTAGTATTTGATCAGTTTCTGCAGGAATTGAAATGGAACATTATTAATTTTTTAAAAAGTATAACACAGCAACTGCAGTTATTATAAAAGTGTGTTCAGGCTGTGTTTGAACTCTTAAAAGTGTTTTGATTAATTCTAAGGACTAAATCAAATGACAACACCACAACCATATGGGAAGAGAAGCTTTCTAATCAATCCCATTAAGGCCATATCC
The DNA here is from genome assembly GCA_033807585.1 of Hydrophis major. NCBI lineage: Eukaryota > Metazoa > Chordata > Lepidosauria > Squamata > Elapidae > Hydrophis > Hydrophis major. The sequence goes on from CM066330.1 coordinate 178,363,932, forward strand.
TCTTCACACAAAGATTCCTTACAGTGAGTACAGATTCTCTCCATTTATATCAGAAGACCATAGAATTCACATGCAACTCCCCACTGCTACCGTGTTTCTCACATAATAAGGCCGGGCCTTATTTTTTTTTGAGCCCCGAAAAAATGGCTAGGCCGTCTTTTCGGGGGTAACTTAATTTCCCCCCTTTCATCCTCATCTAGAGCGCCCCGCAGGCAGCCTCGCCACCAGCTGCTCCTAACGGGTGATTATGGCGAAGCACAGAGACCTCCCACCAAACACCTTTGCTGCAGACCCAAAACCTTTGGCACCTGCCACTGTTGCTTTCCCTTCTTGCCCATTCCGCTGCCGCTTGGAGTGCCGCCGCCATGTTTGGAGCTGCCGCTTCCGCGTTTGGAGCACTGCCGCTGTTTGGAGCACTGCCGCCATTTGGAGCACCACCACCACTCCAAATACGGCAGCAGCTCCAAACACGGAAGCAGCAGCTCCAAATGTGGCGGCGGCACTCCAAATGCCGCACTTCCGTTTTTGGAGCTGCCTCTGCCGTTGGGAGCCGCCGCCGCCATTTGGAGTGCCACCGTCACGTTTGGAGGTGCCGCTTCCGTGTTTGGAGCTGCCACAGTGTTTGGAGTGGGGCCAGTGCTCCAAATGGCGCCGGTACTCCAAACAGCAGCAGTGCTCCAAATGCAGAAGCAGCAGCTCCAAACGGGGATGGCGGCACTCCAAATGGTGGCGGCTCCAAACGGCAGCAGCAGCTCCAACGGCACTCCAAACAGTGGCGGCAGCTCCAACAGCACTCCAAACGGCGGTGGCAGCTCCAACGGCACTCCAAACGGCGGTGGCAGCTCCAACGGCACTCCAAATGGCAAGTCCCCCCACCCTTCCCCCTATTTTGCATGTTTTAAACTAGGCCTAAATTTGGGGGGAGGGGCTTAATTTGATTTTATGCCTAGAAAACATGCTGGGTCTTCCTATTGGTGGAGGCCATATTGTTGGAGAAACACGGTATTCTCAAAGCATCTGTGAACTTGAATATTTAGAAATGAAGTTAGTATTTGGAAGAGAATATCTAATGCTGAAGAAATTTGTATAGTTCCAAGTTAATATAAAATGTTTTTATGCCAAATTACATTTGGATCTGTCAAAAGCAATTCATAAATCCATACTTTACATACTTTTATTCCACTAGAAATTGTGATTTTATACATAGTATAAAGGGCATCATGACAGCACACACATACTTTACCATACTGTTAAAAACCATTTACATAACTATTAAGTACCCTATTATTAAAGCAATATTCAGATACCTTTTTAAAAACTACATATAGATTAATGTTTATCATATGCACGGTGCAAAGATGTGCCCATAATATTTTAGTCACCTTAAAACAAAACAGAGCAACTTAAAGCTAGCTTAAAATTATATGGTCCATGTGTCAAGTCAGATGTCAAATCTCCAATGAAGAACTAAAAGTATTAAACATCAGATAAATGGGAGAGATCTTTTATCATTACGTTCTGAAAAATTTCCATTGTGTGAAATGGAAACAATTGGCATTTTCAATTTATCAATCATGAATGGCACTTATCACTTTGTTACTATATTAAATGGAATTTTGCCCCAAGTTGGAAGATAAGTAAGCTGGGAGAATGAGAAAAGAATAGGATGCTGATAGGATGCTTAGACTTGGTATCACATTTCTACACAATTTTAGTCATATATATAAATTGTGGAGAAGGGTGATATTACATATATAAACACAACAAGCCATGTTTATAGTGTACAAAATGACCATGGAAACGAACCTTTAATTATGTAAACAAATCAGCACACAATTTCTTCATTTTCCCTTTATAGCATGGTGCAGAACGGGGTTGAATATCAAGTCTCTTGAGAACCACAGCGTCACCAACACAAATAAAACTTTAGGCTGTTATTCACGGAAAGTCTGTGAGGCCTTTATTCCCCCCCCTTTCCTTTCTCTCAGAGTTCATGAGTGTTTTGAGTTCAATAAATAGTACAAAAATAATCCTTTATTTAAAAATCTCCAGATGCATTGTCCTAGAGCCTATACAATAATTTGTAAGAGCAATGAACTTTTTTTTTTTTTTTTTTAAAGGAGCCCACACAAATGAAAACCTTGTGGCAATGGTTATTTTTAAATCCAGCACCTTCTTTGTCTCTGGCTGCAATTTCTGTTCTTCCCGTTTAAGGAAAGCAAAATCTTCTTCGCCTTCATCCAAGCTGACTATTTTCTTGGCTCAGATTAACACAGTTCAAAACATTCTTATCTTATTGTGTAAACCTTTCTTCTTGTGCTTCGAGGTCGAACATTCTTAGTATTCCATTTTACTGAGTGTTATGGCAGGTTCTTCATCCCCTTAAACTTTATTCCTGAGCCAGTTTTATGTTTTAGAAAGAGAATGTTTGCGTCTGAAATGAGTCTCGTGACAAGTCACCAAAACCAATGTCTGGCACCAAGGATGAACACTGAGTTGGGCTCCTGCTGCCTGTGTCATGAGATGCAATTCTTTCCCTGAGTCCAAAGTCGTTAGCATTCTGCATCCACCGTGTGTACCGTCACTGCAGCCTGTAAGTGGTGACTATGATGGGGAGCGGGATGGTGCAACCTGTAGTGGTGGAACTTGTGACTCAAAAGGGCAGCAGTCTGAGGGGGGGTCTCCAGGTCTAAATCTTCATCATGATTTCCCACATCTACGCCAGCTGATAATGGGTCGTTATTGCAGGGAGGGTTTTCGCTGTCTTCCTGAGGACTCATAGTACTGTAGCCTGAAAAACAAAGCCACATGAACCAATAATGTTCACAATACTTAGAAGTGATCATTCATGTTCATAATTTAATACACTGCAGGAAGGAAAAATCATCACCTCACAATGCTGACTGTTGCAGGAGTGTTAGGTTATTTAAACAGAGTTTGACTTCCTTTCCTTTGTAAGTTTTGAGGTTTCTGATTTTGTACAACACCCCCCCCCCCCCCAAAAAAAAAAACCATTATGGAAATAATGCTGTTGCATATCTATTGTTTAATTCATCTGCCTGTGGTAATTTGACTAATTCATTAAAAGTTTTGAAAAGTCAGCTGGGTGACTTTGGGCCAGTCATTCTCTCTCAGACTAACCCACCCCAGAGTTCTTGTTATGGGGAAAATAGGAGGAGAAAGAAGTATTAGGTTCTTTCGTTGCCTTGAGTTGCTTTAAGTGATAAAGGCAGAATAAAAATCTAATAAATAAATAAAGTAGATATACAATCAGTAACCCTCATATATGTTGAAAATGATCAACATAAAACACCAAATAGTTGTCTGCACTGTTTAATATTTTGTGATTTTTATTAGATAAATCAAGGTTTCAAATAATGTTCTTTTACTGCAACAAGATGTAGGTAATATTTGAGCAACCTTCTCAAATTCCTTGATGTCAATTTGGTGGACTAACACACAGTGAACAGAATTGGTCCACCATTTTAGGTGTGCTATTTGTAAACCTGTTCTCTCCCATGCATGGAGGGGAGCTGAATTCCTTCAGTGGGAATTTGCCTAAAGATATTAGCTCCATTCATGCACTCCACCAGAGGAGTTTCTTCCCACACATGGAGGGGAGCTGAACTCCTTTGGCAGGCAGCTCTTTCAGCCAGCCTGAGATGAGAAGGAACCGAAACACAAGCAGAGGGAACAAATTCAGGAAAGGAATGTAGGGGACCTCAGGCGTTTTGCGGGGGGCACCTGGCACAGGCCTTGCACAAATGCCTCTTGCCACTAGCTTTCAGCCATTCAGGGATTGAAAATCCTGCTTGCATTTTGGCATGGAGGATTTTCAGTTCCTGAGCAGTGTTTCCCAGGGTGTTCTCCTACTCCACGAGGCATTCTGTGCACCTTACCTGGGACTCCATCTGCTTAATGATGTGCAAGATTGCTTAACAACCACAATTGGGAGTGCCAGGATTGTGGTAGTTGAATGAAGCACTCATGCAATTCCTCGTTTAACAACCATGTTGTTAAATGATCAAGATTCCAGTCCCAATTGTAGTTGTAAGTCAAAGAATACCTGTATTTGCTATTTAAGAGGCATTTGAGTCTATGGACATTGCATCCTCCCATTAGTTCAAAAAACTTAGGATTTACTTTATTCAAAACAACTCTTATGCATAAATAAATTCCAGTTTTAATACTCAAGTATACTCAAATTGTTGGGGACAATCTTTTTTTAAAAAATAAAGGGTATGAGGGTGTATTTATTTCTTGTACCAATGTAGGTTTTTCAATAGTTTTAGTCAGATTCTTTTTAGTTCTAAATTAATGAGTTTGCAGATACAATACCCAACACACTATAGTATGCATCATACCACTAAAATATAATTTTTCTCACTATGAATTTTTTTTGACATATGTAATTGCGAAGCCTTAAAAGGCAGGAAGAATTTAAAACCTCAACACAGTCCTTGTAAACAGATTTTTAAACAACACAAGAATTTTTAAGCAATGCAACTATACTAAAAGTCTATACAATAAGTTTCAGTTGTAAAAGCTATCCATAGTCAATTGTGTGAATTAGTTGTGAAATTCACTTTTAAGGGAAATATGCACAAAACTGGCTTGCCCACAATTATTATTATTATTATTTTGGACTTTTTCTTTCTTTCACAGACAAAGTTCATCTTCAGATATGGGAGCTCAATTGATGACTTTCAGCCCGACCCTTATTGTTGCAAGAAAAAAACAAAAGCAAGAGCTTCTGAATCAAAGATAGGTTTAAAACCAAGAAATAAGCAAACAAAACATATCCTACTTCAGGTGCCTGGTGAAAGATAAGCTATCATATAGGAAAATTCCTTTGAAAATTATGCCACAGTAAACAAGACCTGTCATCGGGCTTAGCAGTTCATATGCTGAGGAGACCAATGACAAAGTCGGTCTGACCATCTTGGGAAAGCCAGCAATGAACAAATCACCTTTTCTGAATAGAAAAAAAAAAATGCAAATTGCAACTTATCAACTTCCAGTAAGAATAGAAGTAGTTTTCTATTGTGCTGAACTTTCTCAAATTAAATATGTATGATGAATAATGGATGGTGAGAATAACCTTGGGAGACAGGAGGAGGAACTGCACAAATCAATCCTGATAACAACAACAAATCAATCAACAGACTAATCAATCCTGATAACAACAACAAAATAGTGAGGCCAAAGGAGGAATGGGGATGGAGGAAAGGTCTCAGTAGTGGCCCTCCCTGGCTCTCTGGAAAGTAAAGATAGGCAAGGGCGGGGAAGTGTTTTCAATCCTTGAAGGATTGACTACCTATCAGAACTGTGGGGGAATTGGAGAAGAGGGAAAGTTGGCTGCAAGCATAAGTAATATATGATTCTGGACCAAAAGCAAACTATATCAATAGTTAACAAATAATGTAGGAATCACAAAATGTATGGATCAAACTCTTCCAGCTTTTTTTCTTCCTAATCCTTGTCTTTCCTTTTTCTTATTGTACTGTAGATATGTGCATAACTTACCCTTCTTAGAATGGAAAGTTCCAGAATGTTCTATGTCATTCTCTTTGCACTCAATGGCAATTTATATATTATTATATATTATCGAAAGCAACTCTGGATGGCTAAATTAATCCTGAGCACTGGACCTAACTTCCAGAAAAGCTCCAAAATCCCTGGGAATGGTCAAAGAACGAAGATACCCAGTATGATGATAGCATGGCCAAACAGAAAAGGAATAGTCTATTTCCTTTTGGCCTAGTAGATTAAGCCCCCAAGTTAGGTCATAAATTCAAGTCCTATTGTAGCCATGAAAACCAGCTGGGCGATTTCAGGCCAGTGACTCGCTCTCCCAGCCCAACCACCTCACAGGGTTGTTGTTGTGGGGAAAATAGGAGAAGAATGTTGTATTGGTTATGTTCACTGCCTTGAGTAATTTTAAAAAATAATAAAGGTGGGATACAATAACAGCTAAATACTCTTAACACAGACCATATTTACATGATTACTTTAATTTTATTTATTTGTCATAGTTAAAAACTGGTCAATAGATATCATTGAGTTGGTACAGTAGTTTCCTAATATAGACATTTATTTCCTTGTAAATATATTGTTGTTAATCTGTGGGATTTTTCTCTTCTCCTATACCACTCTAGTTTTAACATCGTTGTACGGAATGGGGCTGCTCTAAATCAGACAGGTGGTTGACTTGCAACAAGCAAAATCACCAGAAATAGAGAAAGCAGTGGTCCTCATCAATTTAGCATATTAACAATCGAAATCTGGCTTCTTTGCACTTAGCAACCTATGAAAAAGAAGCCACATTGGAGCATACTTTACTATATACCAATCTGAATCAATATCATGAACAGAGTGTTGTCTTTGATAAGAGAAATTGTTCTGCATCTGCTGAACAATTTGTTCAATATTGTAACTGAGACAGTGAAGTTACAATGGAGAACCCCCCCCCCCCAAAATAGCAATTTAAACTCCCCTAGAGGAACTTATTTGAGTTTCCTTTCATCTTAGCTGATGCTGTAAAGCCTTAATCTGCCTTAGTTATCGGTAACATTGACTGGAAACAGCACCATTAAAACCCAGAATTCTAAAGTGTATTTCAGCCAATTGTACTTGTATTTTGTGAGGTTTTCAACTACCTCTGCAATGAGTGCAAAAAAATAAATGCCCCAATGTGTAAAATTCAGAATGTTCCCATCATGCTGAACTGTACCATAAAAATCTATGTGCTACTACAGCTTTCCTATACATCAACTTCAATTAACCCAAAAGGCGCATTATAGCATAAAAATATTTAAATCAAGTTACCCCAAATCTGCTAACTTAAATAATATGTACAAAATCTTGGATTCTGTGTAACTGAAATTTCAAGGATCTTCACAATAGTTGCATCCGCAAGACTGTGGGCACTGCAGCATTGATGTAGTCAGCCACAGTCACATGTTCATGATTCCTGACAAACTCTTTGCTAGCTTTTGACAAACAACGTCAATGGGAAGCTGGCACAAAGTCGTCATTTCCACTGCTTTTTTGCCCTCCCCTGGTCATTCTGTTTATCTGTTTAAGTAAAGAATGATCTCTGATACAATGACCCAATGGTTCATGGGTGGTTTATGACTGTTTTTTTAATCCTTTGAAGGAGAAGGATGGTTTAAAAATGTGAAACATGAGTAAATAATTTTGTGTACTTAATAAAATTAAGAATGAATAGATTTCAAAGTAAAAATAAAAAATAAAAATCACACGCTGGCAAAATGTAAAAAATGCCAGTTTACAAATCTGTAAAATTCAATTGGATATGTGATAGTGCAATTACTGGTAGCTGAATTGCATAAGTGCAGCAAATTTGTAAGTAGGGGAACACAGAGTCCTATATTAAATATATGCAATCGCCAACATGTTGGATGGAGAATTCTGGAGATTGAAGTCCAGATATCTTCAAGTTGCCCAGTTTGAAAAAACTTAGTCCCATGCATTGACATTAACATCTATTTTTACTTTTATGCAACAGTACTCTTTGCAGTTTTAATTGTGTTAATTTCTCCCAAATTCTGACAATTTAAAAAAAAAGTGTGATAGGAAAACAAGCTGCATTACACATAGTTAACTCAACAAAGTTTCTGAAACAATTTGGCACCTATTATGTTATTAAATGCGAAGTAATTATGATAAAGAAGGGAAGAAGGGCTATAATTCTGTAACAGCAGTTAATGAACATTAACCTTTGTATAATGACTCAACCACAGCCTCCAATCCTCTGCAAATGAAAGGAAGTAAGTGAAAGAAAAATAATCACACTGCCAAAGGCCCTGAGAGGCATGTAAAGAGACGTTCCAATGTTGGCATAGTCTGAATCTCTGGCTATTGTTTAAACTCTGCTTGTCTATATTACTTGGAGGGAAATACTGAGAAAAAGAAATTATGCAATACATTAGATATTTCAGATAATAATGTTACAATCACATGTCATGTACAGGAAAATTTGCCAAGGAAATATTATTGTCTAAGCTTCCGGTGAAAAGTATTTGTTGGAAACCAACCAACCAAGGTTTGACCTCCTGGTTATTAGGAACCAACTGCCAATATTTATATGATTTAGTTTTTTCATATACCTTACAACAGTTCATTTAGTGGCCAAATGGCACTGAAAATTGTGACTTATGACCATTTTTCACACAACCTTGCAACATCCCCATGGTCATTTATCAAAATTCAAATGTTTGGCAACTGATTCATATTTATGACAGTTGCAGTGTCCTGGGGTAATTCTCTCCTGTTGCAACCTTCTGACAAGTGAAGTCAATGGGGAAGCCAGATTCACTTAAAAATTGTGATACTAAATTAACAACTGTAATGATACACTTATCAACACTGGCAAGAAAGGTCGCAAAATGAGGCAAAACTCATTGAATTTTAACAAATATCTTGGGCTCAATTGTGGTCATAAGTCAAGGACTACCTGTATTCTTATGGCCTAAAGCATGATACTTTTTATACAATGTTGCCACAGAAGCATAACATAGCATTTCCATGTTTGTTTGCTTTTATTTTTAATGGTACTACTGAACAAATAATATCCGAATAATAGATGGAGGCATTCAAGTCTAAGTAGAGTAGAGATGCCATTTTTCTCTTTAAAATTATAGAGCTTGTCACTGGGTACTTTAAAGAAAGCTTTTCTACAATCTGCCTTTCTAATGTCATGTTTATATAAACTAGAAATATCACAGGGTCGCAGTCCTATGAAAGATATAAGGGCCTGCAAGTTTCAGTCAGGGATCACTGTCACATATTGAGTGAACATCTGGAAACATTAAGGACTCCAGGAAATCAAGTACAGAAGTCCTCATTCTGTCTTGGTTGTGCATTTAGTGTATCATACTGTATTTATAGTGAAAGTGACACCAAGATACAGCTGACAGCCCTGGCAAAAGAAAAATATGCCAACCTCACATTAATCCTCTTAGTGGACTCATCAATTTGATCCAGCATGGAAGATTTAGCAACAACTGTCCAATCTGATTGGTGACTGGTCAATTATGTAGTAAAACAAGTCATTCCCAGCCTGCACTGTAAATTATTTTTTTAATTTAGGAAGAAATGTCACAAAAGCCCAAATCCTACTTCCTTAATCATTTTATTTCTATGTGAACCAAAGGAAAACTGTGTTTGCAGTAATTCTGTCTGTCGCAAATCTCCTTATGAATCATAGTGCATACCAGTAAGCCAAGAAGGCATTCACCCTTTTAAAATTTAACCTAGGCTTAATTTAACCTAGCAACAAGAAATAAACTCTTGGTATCTATGGGCTTAAAAATAAACACTGTGTGATTAAAAAGAAATAGTGTTATTCTTTATCAAATAGAACAAAGTTAATGGGACAAGTATTAAAATGTTTCAAATGACCTTACTGGTAAAAGAGGGGGAATCTAATTTTTGTAAAAACTTTTGCTTTTTGTAAGGGTGCACATTCATAGATCAGTGTTGATATATCAGTGATTAAGATGCTAAGTGGAGGAATGAAACAAAAATAGCTTCAAAGTTGGCAAGGGCCTCGCCCTGGAATGGAAAGCATCAAATTTGTTTTAAATGAAGAACAGCCCTGGGATTACTTTCTTAGAAAATATGCTATATTATAAGCACAAGCAAGATGAGCGACCTCTATGATCTTACCATGATCGCTTTCTGTTCCTGATCGTCCCCAATAACGGCGCCTGCGTTCAGGACTATGGGCGTGTCGCTCGATAACTGCTGCTATGAACCGAGTGTTACTGACTACAGTGAGCAGAACAAAGAAAGAGAGAGAGGAAACAAAGGATAACTTCACATACTCATCAACCAGATCTCTTTGAAGACATTATAAAATATCTTATTACATTGTCGTCAAATTCCAAAACTGATCAAGCATCTAAAGCAGAATGAAAGAATAGTAACTATTTCTGATTCCCAGATAGCATTGTAACTTACTTAGAATCAATTGGGTGACAAAATGCTACCTAAGGTATTTAAGGGATACCTTTAATATACTTTAAATACCGCTTTAAGGTATCTTAAAATGCAATGTTTTTTGCAAAACTGCAGGAAATATTAGCAGTAGTTATAATATAGTAAGGAAAATGCAGGAACATCTACAGAATAATAACCATGGGTTTGATTGCTACATTTCCCTAGAGTTTTCAAATCAGCTATTTATTTTATCAAGAGGTGGGTAGGTGGCTCTTAAATTTAACTATGGACGTTATACAGTTCTTGAAAGCAAAGTGAAGAAATCTGCAACTAGATTTTATAAATTTCTAAGAATTGATTAAGTCTGGACAACAAGAGTGTTGATATATGGCATATTTGGTCTTCAGAAGAGAACAGTAAGATAGCAAGTGTTGGAGACAAATAATGGACCAAAGAATAAAGCCCTGTTCATAAATCACTGAGATAAAAGCTCAGTGAATTGGATATGAGCAAGTCAATATTTTTTTTTACAGTTATATTCAGTCTATGGAAAGGCAGCAATATAAAGCCTCTCTTCAGAACTGATAGGGCCAAAACTGTAAAGCACTTTGCCTCTTGAAATGATTATAGAGATGAATAATGTTACATATCTATAGAAGGAAACTACAGGGAAAAAAACTCATGCAGCCTCTCCCTGTGTTTTCCTAGAATGGGATTGCTAAATACTCACTGATTCCTCTGTCTTCATGACTGTCCTCATCCCTTTCATCTCTCTCATTCTCCAGGTTGGACATGCGGACTGACATTTCTGCACACCGTTACAAACAGAAAAATGCAACTATTAAGAGAGAGAGGTTGCATTAGCCTGTAAGAGTGCAATTAAAATGGCCTTGGATTACCCCTTTTTGAAGGACAAAGTAGCAGAGTCCTGGAAACCATATAACAATTATGGTTGAGGTTATGGCATAAAATTGTTAGCTTCCCTACTTCTCTCTTCTCTTTTAAGCCAGCTACATGTATGTTCCATTTAAGATATGTGTGTGTGTGTATGTGTGTGTACACGTATATATACATATTTGTTTTCAGAGGTTCTTGCGGGTATTTATATGTGGATCTTTGGTTATTTGGGTTTTCTCCCGCGTAAAATTGGAAGTATCTAGGCGATGTTTCGGTGAAGTCTCATTCATCATCTTCAGGCTTGTGTCTTCAGCTTTGTGCTTCTCACAGTAAAGAGTAAAGAGTACTCTGAGAAGCACAAAGCTGAAGACACAAGCTTGAAGATGATGAATGAGACTTCATCGAAACGTCGCCTAGATACTTCCAATTTTACGCAGGAGAAAACCCAAATAACCAAAGATCCATATATACATATATATATATATATATATACACACACACATATATATACACATACACACATGCATACACACACATATAATTCTATGAAATAATAGGCAGAGTCCTTGTAACAGTGAGATGGGCAGCATATAAATTTAATAAAGAAGTAGTAAGTAAATAAATAGCTCCAGAATCCTTGATATTCTCTGAGTTTGGCTGTTTGCTTGCAGACATTTTAATATCCAACTAGATAATATTATCAGTGCAAAATTAAGTGCAACAACCAGTGAACATTCAGTAGAATAACCAAGCTCAGAGAGTACTAAGGACTCCATAATTCAACCCTGAGTAACATATTCTCTTTTATGGGAAATAATAGCTCTTTTATAGAAATGTTGGAAAGTGATTATCATGATTAAACATTTTCCTTACACTTATGGCAATATTTGTATAACTCCCATTTTCCCAATTATTTGTACAATGTCGGTTGATATTTTCATGGAATTACATAGATCAATGCAAGAAAATGGTTAGAATTATAATCAGCCATAACAGGCTCTCTTTTGATTTTTATTATTAAGAAGGCAAAATGCTAAACAGTGAGATTATATAATGTGTTTATATAAAAGGATGTATCTAGAAAATGCCATTTGGTTTTCTGTACAACTGGAGCAAAAACATGGATTTAGAACTTCTTAAAAATTACTAAATGTATCAATAAAGGATCCATAAGGCATGCAAATCTATCTGCGAAAGCTAACTCTGTATATCTAACATGCTCTAGAATCAGCTGAAGGAATTAATATTTACAACATTCCAAGACAGACTTAATAAAACCAGTGCAACTTTAACTTCTCTATCCAGCAGAGGGCAGTGATGCCTATTCCATATTACTAGAGCAATGTGAACAAAATATATTCTATGGGCCTATGCTTATAATTCAATTTGAAATTATCAGAAGGTTTGCACAAAATCAGAGTCAGGGCCAGAAAACTCTTGTCATTCTATTCCATAAGCAAAACATTTGTTCAGCTTACCTTGGGCTGCAAGTGGAGACATATGCTGATGACTTCGGCGATGGATCTGATGACGATAGGCATAGACTGCGAGAACCAACACCATTATGCATCCCATAATACCTCCTGCTACAGGACCAACTGGGGCGCTTTTTATCATATTCAAAGTTATCACTTCATCTCCTTTCATTTCAAAGGGAGGAAAAAAATGAAAATGATGTGAAAATCTCCTAAAGAAGCTCAATTCCTATAAAATAATCTAGATAGTTGCTAGATTATGGATGATTTCCCGAAGAGGAAATTATGCCAACTTTCAAAAGAAGCCATGTGACCATTCCATTGCTCCATGTCAGAATACATTAAAAAATTGTTATGAATAGACTGAATTCCTATCCTAACTGATACACCACCATGGCATTTCATCTTGCAGGCTGCATGGGCTAGAAAGCATGTCTTACAATATATTCTGCTTCCCCAGCCAAAATTCTGCTGTGATAAAAAGAAACTGAGTCTAAGTTTCACCCTGTGTGATTCTCATAAAAAGTATGGTTGGTGTGTGTGTGTGTGTGGGGGGATTATGTGGATAATCTAGATCACATCTCAATACATCAAAAATTCCAAATGGATCTTACCAATGGATCCCATGTCATCCGTATAGGGGCTTTTGGCACCCACAATACCTCCAAAGCATTCCTTCTGAAGAGCACAGTAGGATTTATCAAGGTGAGTCTTTCCATCACTGTCTACCATGCACCATTCACAGTCTAAGACACCAAAACAATCTCTGCAAGATAAAGAAACAGCTGTTTACTTGTTACAAGATTGAGTAACTGGAGACAAATGTATTTGTGAAGTCAGTCTTTTATAGCTAGACCAACAGACAGGTTAGGCTATCTCACTTTGCTATTCTTTGTTGTCAGTGCAAATTTGCACTTCCAATGAAAAAAAAAATCTGTCTTTTTAACAGCTAAGCTGTTCTGTAAAACAAAATAATGATTCCTTGGTGCTAGATGTGAACCAAATATTTTACTTGTTCATTAGTCAGAAATGACACTAATTTTCCTCTATCCGCCTTACTCTCCCTTTTCTTGAAAGCGGAACAAGACAATTTCTGTTACTGCTACCAGTTTCTGTTACTGCTACTGATTAAAATATGAGATCTCAAGCAGCCATTTCCATAATGCCCACCCAAGAATCCTTAAAGCAATGACTTTTCAGGTTCTAGGTTCAGGCAAGCTGCTCTAATTTAATTTCTTCATTGTTATGCAGGTTATTTTAAAGGGTTTGTAACTTTCAAAGGGTAGAATCTGAATCTGCAAAGAAGAGGAGCTATATGTTATTAGGTTAAATAAAGTTAAATATAAATTCAACAGATTTTATGATAGTTTTTATTTTAATTCTTCAAGCAGTTAAAAATTTTCCTTATTGATTTCTTTAAGGGAAAACAATGGTGTAACTTACCCGCTCTCCATTCTTTGATTACACTGTGTATTGATACACTGAGGAAGAGCATCCTGTAGGCTGGAATCCACACCAATAAAAGTCAGAGGTTCCTGATGGACTTCACAACTAGGGTTTCTAAAATTTGGAAAGCCATATCCAAAAACTAGGTTTCAAAAACGCACTCAGTGGTTATGTTACTTTATTATTTGAATAATCACCCTTAAAACAATGGAACTGCCCATCTAACATATTGAACAATATATTATCACATAACATTATTAATAATTTGTGAGCTATGCATACCTGTTTTCTGCATTGGTAAGGTTGCCTGTACATTCATTGACTTCTAAAGGGCACTCGCAAGGACATTCACATTCGTTCTGTTCCATTCTTCAGGAAGAAAATAAACAATAAATATATGTATTATCTCTTACTCCCTGTATATCTTGAATCTTGGGCTACTGAAAACAATTTTAATGTCAAATAGGGCCAATAGTATTGCTTATAAGTTACATTAGATTTATTATTAGTATAATTGCTGGCAATATAGGTAAAGAGTCTTTTCCAGATTTTACTGTTTTCAAAGTTCACAGTGATTACAATGATATCAGTACAAAGAAGCCATAAGGACTATAACACCTCTACAGCTAAAAAGATTTCATGTGAAGTAGCATATAACTACGACAATTAGTAGTCATTAATAGCCTCATTTTCAAAAAATGTGAAAAATCATCTTTAAAACCTCAAGCAAGTAGAAGCACCAAAATCCAAAATTTAATCTAGCATTATCTACAATCTCTCATCGTTCAGCTTTATAAATGTTGCTGAGTTTCAGTACAAGAGAAGATGGAAATTCTCTGCATCTTGTTTCTTCGCACCAGGCCTATTTTCTTTATGAGGCTTTTCACTTTTTAAAATTAAACAAACCTAAAGTTTGTCTTTTCTATTCTTTTTTCCTACGCAATATCATTTTTGATAACACGATCTTACCACCAGATTAGTCCAAGGATCTTGCCCTGGTGGTAAGATGGGCGGCCAATAAATTTTACAAATAAATAAATAAAAGATAGGCAGCTCCATACATCACAGATCAACTGGCCACAGTATAGGAAGCATTTCCACGATCTTGAGAGAAATGTATAAAACGTGATCCTGCACTAGGCTTAACCTAAACCACCTGGTTTACCTAAACCAGATTGACTGAATTAATTCACTAAATTATTTACTCAGGAATACAGGTAGTCCTTGATTTACAACAGTCCGTTTAGTGACCCTTCAAAGTTACAACGGCACTGAAAAAAGTAATTTATGACCGTTTTTACAGTTATGACCTTTGCAGCATCCCCATAGTCACATGATCAAAATTCAGATGCGTGGTAAGTGGTTCATATTTGTGACCGTTGCTGTGTCCCAAGATCATGTGAATCATCTTTTCTGACCTTTTGACAAGCCGAAGGCAATGGGGAAGAAGACAGCTTCACTTAACAACCGGGTTACTAACTTATCAACCACAGTGATTTGTTTAACAACTGAGGCAAGGAAGATTGTAAAATGAGGCAAAACTCACTTAACAAATGTCTCACTTAACAACAGGAATTTTGGGCTTAATTATGGTTGTAAGTCGATGACTTAGCTGTAATATACAGACTGAAAGCATTTCTGGGTAGAGGCAGGTGGAAACTCTTTGTTGTCAAGAAACAATGCTGAGGTAACAAGCAATTTCTAATTCAGTCCTTTTGGTTCCTATCCAGCAAAATGGCCTCAGCTCAAGAGTTGACTAACAGGCTGTATTTCAGACTGGAACCGCTACACACAGCTCTGCCTTGGCCCACAGAAGCGCAGTTCTAGCCTAGCAATCCAATTGTTATCCAACAAGCAGGTGAAGTTATTTATGTGACAGCCCTGACCCCTCAAAAGAAAATATAGTCCTGTCTTCTAAAGGAGCTGCAACAAAACAGAAATCAGTTGGTTAACTATACAACAGGTCTAGTGATTGAAGGTACTGGCCTAGAAAGCAGGAGATTATAACTTCTAGTCGCGCTTTAGGCATGAAAGCCGGTTGGGTGACTTTGGACAATTATTCTCTCTCAGCCCAACTCACCTCACAGGATTGTTGTTGTGAGGAAAACAGGAGGAAGCAGTATCAGATATGTTCATCACCTTGAGTTACTTATAAAATCATAAAGGCAGGGTAAAAAGCTAATGAATAAATAAAAATTCAGCTACTTTTTTTGGAAGATACCAAGAGGACCCCATAAATCGAATGTTAGGATGTCAAGATGACCCAAGTATAGCTAGATAATGTTTTGCTTCTTCCTCACATGGAATACTGAGCTGTGCCTTATATTGTAAATAAGCAACCTGCCTAGGCATTTTGTAAGTAAGGCTTAACATGCCTGTTGAGTCACATGCTGTTTCGCTCAGCTACTGTAAAAACCAAACGCACATTATCGAGAAGCCCTGCAATCCCCCTTCATTTTAAAGAAGCACAATCCAAAGTATAATCCAATCATGTCTCATTTCAAATGTCCTCTTACCTGTGACAGTTCAGACAGAGCCTGTCTACCATACTGCAGGCACAGAAGGCAAGTGAGTCGCAGGTTTCATTTACTATTCCAACAAAGGCATTGGTTCCAGGTATTCTTGTCAGCTTGTATTTAGAACAGTGGCTGCCGTGCACAAGATTTGTCAGATCACCCTAGGGGGAAGGAAAACAGATCAGGCATGTGGAAGAAAACATGTTTTCCCGTGAAGTGAATTGTTCTTGTTACGACAAATGTTATCTGCTAGACTGTAAGCCTACAGTGTCCCACTAAATGAACTCACATCAGCAATCAATACTTCAACATACAAAATAGCCCAACCAGATAAAAATGTAAATAAACTGTAGGCAATGAATTTTTCTGACTAAAGCAATGTAATCTAACTGGATATCAGCTTTCTATGGGCAAGAAAGTATGGAATATACACATATCTCATTTGTTACCTTTTGAAAACAATTTTTGCAAATAGAGAAGAAAACAAAATTTGCGATCTGGCAAGCAAGCTTCTGATTCAAAGAATAACATTGAAACAGCAGCCGCCTATTACACCTTTCCCAATCATTAGAGAGAAGGAAGAGTACATTGTTCATTAATGCACTCAAATAATAATACTGTGATTACAGAGTGTCCCACATTCCATTTCAGCGAGGCATCCAAGCACTCTGTTGGATCCCAGCAAAGCCTCATCTGATCCAGCAACCTTTTCTCCACAGTGGCCAACCTCCCGAGATGTTTACGTAAGGTCTACAGTGCCCTCCTGCTGCTGTTTTCTTGCAACAAGTTAGCAGAACAAGGTTCCTCTGATCTTGATCTAATCATCATGAGTAACTAGTACTTTTTTTTTTTTCATTTCAAGTTATAAAATCCTTAGTGCCTACCTTGAAAAATGTACCAGCCCTCCGATAATTTCAATTCACACATTAAAAAAACAACACTGTTTCTAGTTTTGGAACAACCTTTGAAATGCAGTGAAAAAAGCTCTGCGCACTCTTTTAAATGTCATTCCATTATAGATTTGCATAGCTAAAGAATATTACATTTGACCTCAAGTATCAAATCTATGGTTTTCTCTGCACTGATAACTTAATGCCACTTTCCTAACTAAATGCCCTCTACATGAGTTTCATATTACCTATTGTAGGGAATAACATCATCTGATATAATTTCTATGTTCCCAAAAGTGCATGGAAAGCATGCAGATTGGTAACATTCTCAGGGAGTTCTACTGTTTCTGCCCCATCCCTGAAGCAAAAAAATTAATAATCTGCCTTTCAGCACTGAAGCGGCAAAACCAATGCAAACCCCCAATTCATTGTAATTTGCTGGTGGTGTTTTTAAAATTTTGGTCAATGACTGGGATAAAGCAGACTGCCTAAAGATTCACCCATAATAGTCAAGTATTTAAGATGTATAAATAAACCGCCCCATGATCTACCATTCAGACCAATGATGCAATATAGGTTGTTATACTGTCTCTAGTACAATCTAAATAATATCCTATTTAGATATAAACAGTTTAAGGAATGGGTCAGATTAAACAACATACCATAAGGCTGGTATTAAATTTATAAAATCTCTGGACGGTTCTGTCACTGAAACTGTTACACAAATTTTTCTTCACAAAGTTTGGATGGTTTAGGATATCATTTGCCACAAGAGGTTCCTACAAATAAAAAATAGAAGATTGTTAACTGTTTCATAATTTTATAAATATCAGCAGCGTATTTCTCTTATTAAAATTGTCAGTTATATCTGTAAATGAATGGTACTTGAGTTACAATGGAAATTGGGACTGGAATTTCCACCACTAAGCAATGAGATTGTAAAGCGCAACATCACATGATTGCAACACTTAGCAACAGCAATATTGGCAGCTCTGGTTGCCATCGTAACCCCAGGACCACATGGGGGTTTTGCAGGCAAGCAGGTCAATGGATGCATGGAGGGGCAGGGGACACCGTGAGCAACTGCTTTGGTGTATCACTTGATGCTGTGGGGGAACAGGATATGAAGTGGGCAGGCCCAATGGGCAGACAAAAAATAGTGGGACTGGGAGTGACTTCTAACTTCCAACTGGCTTCCCCATTCACTTTGTTTGTGGGAAGCAAGCAAGGGCATGAAGAGCTTCTAGTGAATATTGCATGCGACGAAGGAATGAATGGTGAAGATAATGGAACTTGCTGAGATGGCCAAAGATAGTTTTGATCAGAGAAAAGACAATATCTAAGTTTACTGCTGGCTGGAAATCCTTCATAGACCTTTTGCATAAAACAGAATGAAATGCATGCATGTGGCTTTGATAATTAGAAAAAAAAAAGATAACAAAAAATTGAAAGCTATGGTGTAACCATAAAGCAAGAGGTAAATTTATACTTATAAAGAAAATTAGAAGCTATTTCTTTATAGATTTTTTCTTAAATTTTTGTTTTTTCTTTTATTTTCTTTAAATGTTAGTTTTTGCTTGTCTTTATTAAAATCTTAATAATTTTTTTTCAACAGTGATCATGATCACATAACTGTGATGTCATAACTACAAGCTGGGCACCAAGCACCCAGATCACAATCATAACTGTAAGGATGCTGCAACAGATGCAACTTTGCAGAGTTGGTCGCAAGTCCCCCTCCTTTAGTGCTGTTGTAACTTTGAACAGCTGCTGAACATGTGGTTATAACTCAAGGACTACTTATATATGAAAACACCATGATGCAGGCAAACCTTATGTGTAATATGTTGCTGTTCAACTGGAGCATGACCTTTAGGATCAATAAGAGTTGGATGTGCCACAAGATATCCTCTATCTTCCATAATAAAGCACCTATTAAAAAGCAAACAGTAAATGAAATCATAGATAAGAATGCATGAATTTTTAGGTAGCTGGGTGTATAGTTTGCCAATGCAAAAAAGACACATGTGTGTTAGTTTATCTAGCCATTCCATTTAGATGCCACCCAACTCCAATCAATTCTTTTAAGACTCACCACAATAGAACAACATAGAAACAACAAAATATAAAAACATAACCAAAGAAAGTAATTAGGGATGGCAGGAATACATGAAAGCTTGCAAATTCTAAACTTCTGAAGCTTAGAGACTCTTTTTCAACTGTTCCTAATTTAGAAAAAAATATTTTGTTCTTAACTGAAACAAAATACTTCAGCAGTAGAACTTTGTGTGTTACAAATGAACCCTAAAATTGATTTCTAATGTCTTTTTTTAAAGGCAGTTTCTAAAATGCAGTGTGCTGCCAAACTATAGTTGGCTTTCCCTTTTTTGACAGCTGTTGGAGCCAAGGCCAGTTTCAATATGGAAAAAAGTAGACTCTACCCTTACATGCATTTGGAATTCTTCCAGTTCTACAGTTATATAGAAACATTATTTGAGTGAGGGGATTGTTATTGTTCACTGGCTATATTAAACTTAATTTTTGCTGGATTCAGTGTTATTTCGTATTTTAATACTTCCCTGTAGTGTAACAATCAAAATATGTTGGGGTCTTGTTCCACTGGAATATACATCACTTTAAGTATTTCAAATTTTATTCCAAGAGAAGGTTCAGAATGGAGTTGCTTTTCACTAAGGTTGAAACAAAATAATCCCTAAAGCAAATGCATGTAAATTACAGAATTTGGTGCCAAGCAGTGAAAGAATTTTCCAATATGAGTTCCTAAGATTAATCCTCCAAATAGAACTAAAGATACCATAAAGTCATATCAACCAAGTTTCATTTATCCCAAGTAGCCTAGGAAGATATTAGATTCAGTAGTGGCAAAAGTAGATGAGAGATACATAGTCAAATCAACCCATTTTTTTTGTCCAATCATTAGTGAATATTGTATCAATAAATTGATCCAAACAGTTTTGGTCCCATAGCTACATCTAAAACCATATTGAAATATTCTATTTTATCCAAAAATGCCAGCCATTAGATGAGTTATTCTAAAATGTGTAATTTTTTCATTATCTTTCACTAAAGATGGAAGACAAGGGCAGAGTCTTCTTTCTTTTTAATCAATCACCTGACAATCATAAAGTCATGCAATTGTGGAAAAGATACAGAAAAAGATCTTTGTATCTCTTTTATGTTCCATAATTTCATCAATAAACTTGCAAGCTTACACACTTACCACAGAAAGAAATGGTTAATATTTTTGAGTAGAGCTGCACTGTGTAAGCTTAATTTTATTAGGAAAATACTGAGTTGTTTTACAGGACTTAGTGGGGGTTAAAGGAGAAAGAGGAACAGTTCAGTTTGCCTCCCAATCTGTTCCAATCTCTAATCTTATTTTGCAAAAAAACAAAAGTCCATGATCAAGAGCACAATCTCAAAGTGCTATGCTTGGAAAGATGGCAAATAACCAGTGGGTTGCCCCTTCCTACAATATAGGGTGCTTCTGGAGCTATATACCATACTAAGTGGTCTTTCATTCTAGCTTTCCTTGCTAGAAACTTGCATTCTCTATTCCTTTTTTACTATTTCTCTTGTCTTCAGCCACTATTTCTTCTCATTGCTCAATGTATTTCCTTTTCCTCTAGCTCATTCTGAAGCTTAAGAATCAGATAATAGTGTGGCAAAAGAAGGGAAATAATATACCTATGGACAATAGGCTGGAACAGAGGGACCACTGGCAGGGGTTAATGCTGATCATTTAATGGACTGATGCAGGAAGAAATCTGCATCAGCTCTTGGTCGAACTGGAAACCAAGCACTTCTTCAGATCTGAATACAGGTCATCTCAACTTCTGTTTTTGCCCATTGATGCATGTCATTCTTCAGTACAGATAGCCCTCAACTTATGATCACAATTGAGCCCAAAATGTATGTTGCTAAGTGAGAAATTTGTTAAGTGAGTTTGTTCCATTTTATGACTTTTCTTGGCACATTTGTTAAGTGAATCACTGCAGTTGTTAAATTAGTAACACAATTGTTAAGTGAATCTGGTTTCCCACTGATTTTACTTGTTGGAAGGTCTCAAAAGCTGATTACATGACTCTGGGACACTGCAACTGTCATTAAATGAGTCAGTTGTCAAACATTTGAATATAAATCATGTGACCATGGGGATGCTGCAATGGTCATAAGTGTGACAAATGGTCATAAGTCATCATTCAGTGCTGTTGCTACTTCGAATGGTCACTAAATGAACTCTTGTAAATCAAGGTCTACCAGTACTTAAAGTGTTTCTTCATGTTTTCATCCTCATGCAATATTCATTTTTATCTTCCAATTTTATATGCTTAACAAATATACCCTTAAATATTCCATAAATCAAATAACCTCTTGGTTGGAAAAGCAAACATTACTCTGAATTAGTTGATTTCTAAATTGAACTGCAAGCTACTCTCTTCTTGCCCCAGATTAAAGGACTTTCTTTCAGAATTAGGATTTTTACTATTATAATTTTTCTAACATCTACAATTTTACCTTATTTTATTGCCTCCATCTTGATTGCAAACTGGTAACAGGTCCATTAATACTTTGTACAAATACCGCAGAGTAAAATCAATGCCCATCACCGCAACAGAATGGCCAGAAGACATCTGTGAGCTGCAACCAGAAGAAGCACAAGAGGATCTCTTGAGAGACGTAGAATTAAGAAAATAGCCAAAATATTGCTTAGAATCATGAATTTAAGGGAGAAAAAGATTCTCTCCCTGAGCAAATTATAACCTTGGACTTCCATAAACAATCGGAGCAAGCATTTGTAGCTTAATTCATCTCAGCAGATTCTCCTTCAGAGAACAAAAGAAAACAGAAAACTTAAACAGAAACAGTTTCCATACAGGGTCCATATTATCTGCGCACGTGTGTGTGTGTTTGCATTCATGCTTCTGTACATCATTCAAGGTGAAAATCAAGACAAAGCCAAAACAATAAAATAAAACCAGAGAAAAACCAAGAACAAGAGGAAAAAGCAATTGCAAAAAGCAATATAGTAAAATAATAATAATAATAATAATAATAATAATAATAATAATAATAATAATAATAATAATAATAATAATAATAATAATAATAATAAAAGACGTATACAACAGATGACACTCTTGCCCTGCAGTGCTATGGGTTACCTGTAGAAGGGTGCTTCAGAATATATTGCACAGGAACAATCAGATTCTGGATTTTTCTTTAAAGTCTCTGTGGGGGTTTTTCCCACCAGAATGATGTGGCGGCTGCAGGGAGGTATCCTTTGCAATTGCATGATCCCAGAAAAGGATGCAGATGTTTTAAAGAGTTCTATTCTGATACAGTAGTTGCTCTCCTATGTATTGTATTATGAAACACCTCTTCCAAATTAAATCTGAAACCATACACAGTCCTACAATCGACAGCATGCTTATATCAGTAGTAAGAAAACGGAAAGCTTTTAAGTAATCCATAAAAGACCTCCAGGATGGCGCCAATGTTTGAAGCTGAAAATTCATCAATTTGGCTACAGTCACAAGATGTTGGTATGCAGTGGCTAATTTCACATGACAATTTGTTTAAATGTATTTTCAATTAACCAACCTGCTAGACTGTAAGTTTAAGATATTGCGGTAGTTTACCAACCACATTATGCTAAGCCAAAATCAAACAAATAGCTTAGTGGGATGTATGAATGCATTTTTCCCCAACTAAAATTCAACTGATGGGTCAAGATGGAAAATAATAAATTGATCAACTAAGATGAAATAGTATTTGGCAGAGTTTCTTCACCTTTGTTTCTTTCCTTCCATATCATAAAATATTACCCACATGAGAAGTCATGAGATATCCCTCACTAATTTTCTTTAAAACTGAATTAAAGTTTCAGCTGGCCAAATCTTTCTCAATTGAATCAAGGAAATCATTTTATGATTAGTGAGGCTTGTCCTAATGCAAATTAGAATTTTACACATCTCATCTCTTTGGTCTCATACATTTACGTAATAATACATCAGCGTGTTGAACAGAGTACTATTTTAATGTTTTTAATGGGTATCACACAGTTGAGCACTACAATTCTTAATTTAAATCAAATTCCTGACCAAATTATTAGCAGGAAATCCTCAATTCACACATTACCTAATGTGAATAAAAAGAAAGAAGAAAAACAGGATCAGACAAAACAAGGAAAGTAGAGATATAATTTTAGGGATTCTCAGGAAACTGTACAAGCATGCATTTTCCAGAATGTTTCCACTACAGCTAAGTGAAGAATGCATTTAATTTAATGAAAAGCCCCACTAAAAGAGGATAAAGACAAACTCAACATTTGTATTTACTGGATTATTAAAATCCGACAGAAAAAGCATTTTGTATCACTTAAAAAAACCCCAAAACCCTGTACTACAATTTATCTAGTATTCTCTGGCAACGCACAGACCTCTCATCTCAGAAAACCTTGTTTTCAGCACCCATTTTTCTCTCGTATAAATAATTATACATATGAGAAGCAAAACAGAGTTCTGTTTATAGCATTTTTAATGCGAAACCTGATCTTTTTCTAAACCATATAAAAATATAATACAACTGCTTTGTCGAAGTTGTAAGGGCAACTGACTTTCGCTTTCCTGAAATTGGAGCTAGTCTTCATTAAACAGAGTGATGGCAGATAAACTTCAAAAAAAAAAAAAAGAAGAAGAAGAAGAAGAAGGCAGCTGAAATGTAAACAAAAATACAAAGCAATAGATACAATCCCTGGGCTCAGGACCGCCTCCGGGTCCCTTACAGCATTCCAGCAGCTACAGAAATATAGACGTCTTATGCGGATTGATGCTGTTTAAAGAATCAGATTATTTTCAGCTTGTAGGGAACTGCATGGCCTTCAGACCTTTTGCCTATTAAAATTCTTCACAGCTTTTCACTTTCTCCCCTCATGAGAAAGGGAATATGAATTCCCTGCAAAGATACTAAAAATTCCAAGTAGCTGAAAGGTCAAAAGCTCTGGTTTAGAAATGAATATGGACACCTAATTGCCCATCAAATTGGTTAGGAATTTTGGGTTTAGACCTGAAATCAGCTTATATTCAAATGTTTCTTTAGGGAATAAAATTTGGCTGGTGGAGAAAAGTCTCTTTTCTGAAAAGATAATTGTATCAGGACTGCCTTGTCAAACTATTTCTTTTTCTCTTTGCATTAGAGATTAAGGATATGTTGAGAATGGAAAAGAATGCTCCTTTTCTGGCAAAAAGATCTAATTTTTAATATGTTACCCCAAAATGCTGTTAACACAAATCTGGTGCAATATTATGTACCCCAGCTTTTCTTCTAAGCTACCTGAGAGGGAAAAACAAGTTGTAACTGAAACTTAAAGGGAATAAAACTGCAATATGGACAGAAGCTTTTCTAAATCAGTGGGAAGTAGCTATCCAAGCAAAAACCTTTACGATCTTACCTTTAAGACATAAATGAAATATGATATAAATAAGGTTCAGTCGACCACACACAAGCACATTAGAGATCAGAAGGTACCCTTTTCAGACTACTACATTTATCAAAGGCATAATAATCTTTTGTGATGCACTAATGAAGTGAGCTGTTGTTCGTGACAGCTTATGACGTTTTGATAAAATGTTAATCCGACTCCTGATTTTTTGTTACCATAGACTAATAGGGCTCTGCTCCTATAATGTGTGTGTGTGTGTGTGTGTGTGTGTGCATGCACATGCACGTGTCTGTCTGTGTTTCTCATCAACCACTGATAGCAACCACCAATTCCCATTCAGCCTGTTTCTCAGTTTGAATGGCATATATACCATACACAATTTTACTTGGTTGTGCATTCTCAGCCTCTCTTCCTTCCCTCTTCCCTTTCACTCCCTAAGTCTATGGCATATTATATCAAACTGGAGCCCAGGCAGAGAATGGTAGTACAATAACCAAAGACTTTAAGAGGTATACATGCTTTTACTTTAACTCTCCTGTTTTGTTCTCTGTAATGTTCTCCTTTTTGTTGTATTCTCTGCATTTTATTTTGTTTTTAATGAGGAAGGTTTTACATTGTATTTTTTCCTATGTAAGCCACCAAATTGCTTAATTACAGAGGCATAGAAATACGCTGGATAAATAAATAAATTCCCTGCAGTGGAAGAAACACTCTCCTAAGGCCATTTTTACATGGCACCATTTTCATTCCTCAATCCCTCCTAAGCATTTTGAAGCAAGCCATATAATTATCTTCATTCCCACCAATTTCAGGATGGCACCAGATACTTTGAGCCAAACCATGTTCTCTTCAGCAACTAAAAGGATAACACAAAAACCATCATCAATCGATTTCCCATCCCCTGAGCTATGGCGATCCCTAAGTAACAAACATTTCCTAACAGAAAGGATTAAAATTAAATTGCTATCCTCCATTTTCAACTCACTTAGTATGCATTTGTCTGACTGCTTGGCAAGAAGTCTGAGTGGCTGTTACACAGAACAAGCTGCTTGCTCACTAAATGTCATTCTTCCTGCATATAAATTTCAAGTAAAATCTATGACAGTACTAGGAATTCAAACTATGGGGTTGTTTTTTTTTCATGCAATGAAACTGAATAGAAATTAATCAGAAGATGTGGCCTCATATAAAGTTGCCCTGACGAGCTATGAAATTTACATGATGGCAGGAATGGTGAGACCGTTTCTCTGAGACCCACCTCCAAACTGGGTCAATTTTCAGCACTGGTAGTATCATCAGAAGGAGATGCCCCAGAAAGATATCACAGGATACTCAGTGGTACAATATCCATGGTGATTACATAAATGCAGTGTATGGAAGGCTTTGTAGGATTCATCTAGTTTCAACTCCAGGCTCCAACAAACCAGGGTTTTTCAACTTTGGGCTTTGCAAGCTAATCCAGACAAGAAGCATGCCCAGATGAACTAACTTTATTGTAACATTACATTAGCAGAATCTTGTAAATCTGAAAGTGCATTTCTGCCCTATAGCTGTTACAGCGCAAGAAACAAGGGATACCTTAAGATGTCTGTCATGCCCACATTCCTGCTGCGGCCTAAGCTGCTGTTTATCCAAAGATTCCCCTGGCTTCAGCTCTTTCTCAACTCCCAAGGTCATTCCCACATACCCTTATATCTTGCCACCCCCTTGGATGTGATTACGCCCACTTAACATTCTTGTATTATCATGAGTAAGACTCCCTACCACCCAGCTACTAAACTCGGCACATCATAGCAATCTAAACAAGCCTTAGCCATATACAAACCAATTGAACCTGGAGGCCTAGGTCCTTATAAAAGATACTGGGTATGTTTTCTGTATACTGAAGCTTAACAGATGCAGAAGTAGGAACAGCAGCTGTGAATAAATGATAATATCTTGCTCAGACGTGGAGGTCTGCTGATACCCATATTTTACTCCATAGCTCAAGATTGCATATTGTTGCCTTAGCAACTGACACATGAAAAGGCCATAAAAGACTGTCTTCGAAATCCTGTAGTTGCATGTATTTACAACAATGTGCAGAAGGAAAAAAATAATCCACCTTCAGTCTTCTGCTGCTATTATAGTACCAAAACACTTCTGGTGAAGGGATGTACATGTACAATGTTGACATTTTCTAATATATTTGCAGATAGATCACAGTTTCACAAGAAATCATTAAGGGCAAAAGCAGCCCTCTCTTTGAAGCCCTCTGGTTCAAGGACCTTATTTTGGCATGGAATTGCAGGAGACTTCCTGCCTTTTGCATGCAAAACCCAGATTCAGACTTTTTTTTATTCACATGCAGACAAAAGCTTCTTCCCTCTAACCTGAATTTGCTTAAGCATTCCAAATTCCACTTCACCAGCAATCACATCAGCTATAAACAAAGTTCCATTCCTTCCACAAGAGCCAACTGTAGAGTTAAACATGCTAGTAAACTTACTTATCCAAAAGAAGTTCAAGGTGGCACACAGAAACAGGTCCAAACAGCCAACCTAGCATCTAGAAATTTTAGGACTGCAAACCCTGTAGCTCTCAGCTATCACACTCAAAGATCAGAGACTACAGATGTAGTCTGAAAGATTTGGAGGGCTACAACTACATGCTGTATTTTCTGAAGATATCATATGCCATCCCTCTAGTATTCAGTCCACTCCAGAAGTGTAAGCACTATAGTTCCAAGGAATCTAGAGGCATTCTTACAAAAAAAAATATTTTTTAAAGCTTTCTTTGGCAGTATATGGCCAGGAGAAAAATGCCAGAGATCAGCTCTGATGATAAAGAATATTATTTAAGATCAGCATGAGAGAGGAGGCAATTGGACTAATATCACTTTGCCTTCTGGTCAATGGGTAATTTGAAAGAGACTATTTTGTAGTTATAAATTTAACACTCCCAATCTTTCTGCTGTCCTATCAAGATGAAATGCTGATCTAGTTTATCTTTCCATTAATTAGCGGGCTAATTTATTTGCTAAATACAAACATTACCTTGAGGAATGGACAGTATGACTGATGGTAACCACATAGCCCGCTCCTCCGACATCTAAATATGGCCCAGTGAAAGTAATTAATCCTGGATTGGCCACTGCATGGAGGTACCTTTCAGAAAACAAAATCATCACTTTTGATAAAACAGAATAATTTCACATGACAAAAAAACTTTGTAATATGCAAAACCATAAAAACACAGGCAATGTTTAAAATCAGTCGAAGACATCTATCAAATCTGTATCCCATATTTCGTGTTTTAAAAAATATTTTTAGGATTAGACATAAATTAGTGAGGCCCATTTCAGAGAACTGAACATCCTAACGAACAGTTGCATGGAAAATATGAATTTCATTTTTCCTATTTCAAGAATCATCTCTGGAAGTATCAAAGATATCAATTTCTTGCTAGTGTTGAGGCAATACTAGCAAGCCTACTCCTATTCTTTTAGATTTTTCTAATTTAAACAGAACGTTTGTAGCTAGCTTCTTATAATTAAATATGTAGAAATATCTGAACTCTAAGGAAAAGAGTGGTAAAGAAATGGTTGGTTCCCCCCCCCAATTCTCCTATACTTTGCTACTCCAGAGGATTAAAAACAAGGAAGAGTTAGATTGACAAGATTGGCAGAAAGGACTGACAGCATGAGAAGCTAGGGACAGGCATTCTGCATTCGGTTAAATTCATTGGCTTCTGCTGTGATTAGCAAAATGGCTTAGTTCTCAGAGTGGGATACATTTAAGAGTTTCCTCATGGTTATTATCTCATTTACAGTGTATACAAAACATTTTCTTAAGCCAAGCTTGTGCATAATTAATAGACAACTTAAAATGGGATTACAGCTTTGGAAATCTACACTACAGGAGAACAGCTCCTCAAAATAATGTGAGAAGCAACAATGCCATGAGAATCTGAAAATCATAAAGAGAACCCCAGAAGATAAGTGCTAATGCATTTTGTAAATAGCAGATTTTAGTATCCGTGTTTATTTGCTGATCCACAGAAGGGCAAAGAAAAAGAATTTGCCTGCTAAAACACAAACAACTGACCAAAATTTAATACATTAACAGAAACTATATTATTACACTTGAAGATATTTCATCCACCAGGGATTTTTTCCCCTATAAATCCATCACGGAATATTCATTCTCATTCAATATTATTAGCCTGAATGGTTTTCTTAAACCATTCATAATGGGATCCTAAAACTCACCATTGTCTCCTAGTGGGATCAAATGCTTTGTCCATGAGGGAACCAGGATAAATTCTGAGCACCCCATTGGGCGTTGCTATGTAACGGCGGACAATGTAACTGTTCAAGCTACTCATTTCCATTTGTGTCATCCATTCATCTGTGACATGACTGGTAGCCATTACTTCATTTCTGATAGAGAACTGCAAAACAAAGACAGAGCTAGCAGGGTTCCTTTAAAACTTGACGGAAAAGATAATAAGTTGCTTGCAGTTTCTTACAGATTCATTGGAGATAATCTAAATCCAATTACTACTTTAAATTCTTCCCTCACCAGATGGATCTAGCAATTTCTTAAAATACTGTTGGCAGCATTCACAATATTTAATGTTTTACTTTGAATCTAAATCCTTGTTGTACTTTTAATTTTCTACACTTTCAAAATGAAGAGCATTTGGTTTTTTCATTGTTTGCAACATTGACCTGATTTTCATATTGTTCACACTATCTAGCAAAACTTTTTTTTTCTGCTATCAAAAACTGCTGCCTGTTTTACTTAGGTAAACAATTTGGGAGTATGTTCTTAAATTATTACTTTGGAAATCCATTTTGGAATACAGCTGACTTAGATTCTTTTCAAAAATGGTCTTAGTGAATATTTTTCTACTTCAAGCAAAAAATATTTTAACTTTAAATGTGCTACATTTTTCATGTTGTCAAGATCAAAGTTTACCTGAGGTAAAAAAAGTACTTAAAAAAAACATAGAACAAAGACTTAAAAAAATGATACAATCCAAAAAACCATAAAAACCAGCTATTTAATCAAATAAAAATTCAAAAACCTAGCAAAATATTCATCACAGGTCTTCAAAACCCAGCTGCTCCTTTCAAATCTGCAATCAAAGAGTTTCAACAAATGAAAACAACATCCCCAAGGACATAAGCATTATAAAAAGTATGGAAGGTAAAATGGGCACAAAAATCATACTTTCAGGCCAGGGTTGGCAATGAGGCGGGTGTTATCACTCAGATATGCTGTATAGTGTTCCACCATCCTCTTGGTCTCGGGCTGGCTTAGATGTTCATATGGAGATGAAAAACCGCCTGCAGACAACATCACTGTAGGGCTTTCTGGAAAAACAGCACCGATAAATGGTTTAAGTCACAAAATGTCCCATAGTATCCAGCTCGAGAAAATCCTAACTGGACATTCCCCCCTCCCCAACTGAACTGTAGTACATGAGCATGTGTAATTTAAGGGAAAAAAGCCCCCTCACAAATAAAGTACTATTGTGTTTGTCACCACCAGGGCGCACTGTTGCAATGAAACTGTACTACTTAGCAGCATTCTCTTAATTCCCTACCATTTCTATACAATAGCAAGACTGAAACAGAAGAAACACCTATCATACTTCAGGATATTATAGGAAAATAGAGTAGTTTGAGTAAAAACGGTAGACAGCTATCTAGGCTGTAATATTGTGAAGTCTCTTCAATTCAGTTTCAACTCCTGCTGACCTAGTGAGCATGCCCATTCAATTTTCTTGGTTGGAAGTGTGAAAGTGATTTGCCTTTGACTTCTTCTGGAATATTAATTTTGATCTCCAAGGAGTATTCCACTCAAATAATTATTCACCATGATTAGCACACAATGAAAGTGTGTTCAAAGAAACATTCAATCGGATGTTATCACTTGCTGAATACAGGTCCCTTCTACAATCAGACCACCTAATAGTAAATAACAATAAAGTATCAAGTCGTGGAAAAACAGCTGTCAAAAGCAAACTTGATGGTCGTGAACAAGCCTGGATCTACAATGTAGAATGTTACTTCTGGTATATTGAAAATGCCAGCAAGTCTCTTAATTGCCCACTAATGCAGACAAAAATCAGTGTTGATCAGCTAAGAACAACAGAGCAAGGGTGTCAAACTCACGTTTTCACGGCGATGTCATGTGATGTATTGGGACTTTTTTCCTTTGCTAAACTGGCTGTGGGCGTGGCCAGCACGTGACGCATCTGGCCCATGGGCTGAGAGTTTGACAGCCCTGGTCCAGAGGCACTAGGATTAAGTGTATGCATCAACTTTCATCAATCTAGTGATATCCAGATTCTGCTCTCATAATTCTCAGTCAGCATCTGGTAGGGCAGTATTGGTGTACGCACTGTACAGGTAGAACTTGATTTACAGTTCATTTAGTGTCTGTTCCAACAGCAGTGAAAATGAGACTTTGGACCATTTTTCAAAGTTATTAACTGTGCAGCATCCCCATGATCATGTGATCAAGATTCAGATGCTTAGCAACTGGTTCATATTTATCACCTTTCCTTTTTGCAACTTCTGACAAGCAAAGTCAATGGAGAAGCCAGATTCACTTAACAATCAGGTTACTAACTTATCAACTGCAGTGATTCACTTAACAACCAGATCAAGAAAAATAGTAAAATGGGGCAAAACTCACTTAACAACTCTTGCTTAGCAACAGAAATTGTGGTCATAAGTTGAGGACTATCTGTATTTAATACAACATGTTGCATGGGAAAAATAAGCTGGAAATCTTTTTTCCTCACCTTCATATTATTTACTAATTTTCCTCAGCTCTTTAAATGGATAGCAATAATAATTACTGTACAATAACCCATTTTTTTGTAAATAGTTTTCAAACAATGCACATTTAAGGGGATAATAGGAACTATATGATGAAAAAATCTTTTATTTCAAAAACAACTTATTATTTCTCTAACTTTAAATTTCCTGTTACAGCATGACCTGGAGCCAACTTCTAAAGTGAATGTGCCTGGTTTCACTGTATAAATGTATTCCTGATTTCTTTTTTTTTAAAAAAAGACAATGCTTCACTGAATTCAAAAGTTTTAAATAGTTTTTAATATCTCTGAACTTGCCAATTAAAAATATTTCAAAGTCTATTCTCTCCAGAATTCTAGCTTCTTTTTACAAAGATTGACATATTAAATATTTATAGCTAGGAATAAAATCTGCATAATTCCAAAATTACTAGGATACACCATGACTGGCATGAACTTCAATGTTTTCATGTTATTGCTAATGATTTATTTGACAGCCAGGAGAATCAAGCTCAGCTTTGAAATAGTGTAACAACACTACTCATACTCAATACATTCTGTTTTCTGGAAGGTAAGTTATGCAGCTGTCTATTTCCAAGATATATTTATTTCAAATTTTTTAAAAGCAAAGAAATAGACAATCCCAAGACATTTTATTTCACTTGTAAATTTATCTAGTTTGCAACCAGGTCCATTTGGCCAGCAGTTGCTAGAATTCACTAAAATAGAGTGACTGAAAGGAAGACAAATTTGATATTGTATTAGACTCTTTGACCTTCTGGCTTAGTGTTGTTGATACTGGTTGCAAGCCAGTAATGTTTCAAGTTTTTTCTAATCCTCTCTGAAGACGCCAAGGTCTTCTACATACAAAAGAATATGATCCTCCCTGTTACTCAATTATCCTTTAAGAATATTTAATTATATGCCAGAGTAAGGCAATCCTCCTGAAAACAAAGGCATGAAGTCTATAAGTCAAATAGTGGGATTAGAAGAAAACGATGTATCAAGGTAAAATGTGCATGACTAAAGTCTTATCTGTTTATTTTCATTTCTTGATGATGGGGGGAAAATTCACTTTTCCATAGGCTTTCAACTTGAATCTCCCAGAACCTAATTCTCTGGCTCCTAAGCTCTGTAATCTTTAAGCCAGCTAGGAAGCTCAGCGATACAGTTTCTGCATTTGTCTGAATAAAATTATGAAGGTGGTTGCTGGCTAAGTATTAGGTGGAAATTTCTTCAGAGCTATGCAACACAAGCTCATAGCATTGATGGTTTCCTATCCCCTGTATTAACTAGGAAACTTGGATAGATACTTCATTTATTATGTTTTAATAGTTAACCTTTAGAGGTCTACAGGATTAGTGTCTAAAATGGGGGCAGGGGGAGATCCCAGGATTAGTGCCCAAGCTTTGATTAAAAGGCAAAAAGATGCTTATTATATTGCACAAGTACCAAAAAGACACAAGGAACAATTTGTCTCTACAGTTAGAAGAGAGGTCAAAATGACAGTTTTTGGGTTAAGATCAATGGTAGCATTGAATATAGGTAGCACGACCTCAATTCAGGAAAGTCTAGCATTAAGATGATGCTATATTTCATTTCTTTAAGCCTCTTTATGAACGTTGTAATATAGTTCATACTTTTAAAAACTATCTGAAAGGTAACCTAACAGATAGTTGGATCCCAGAATAATCTTATCCTGAAATAATTGAAATCCTACCTGAAAGAATGTCAAAAATGGATAAACAAGGATTCTGATAACTTATCAAAGCTAGTTGAACTTTCATAAGAAAGGGTGGGACAGATTTTAGGAAAAGAAATACTTACCTAAGGTTGCCAGTTGTTTGAAATGCAGACAAGCATTGGGCTGGCCTAAGAGATCCAGACGATGATAAAGCAGTTTACTACTGGGTACAGTGTTGAGGTTTTTAAGTTGTCTAACAGGTATTTCTGGTTGTATTACAACTATACACAAAATGAAAGATGTATCTTGAACCTAAAATATAAGCAAGCATGATTAAATAAGGAGTGCATTCTATTTCAAATTAAGAAGCAAAACTGAAAGGTTTATAAATGTTTTAATGTACAGTAAGTAAACTTTTCTGGTCTACATTTTCAAAGAACGGCACTTCCTTTAAACAGCCTTTTCACTTGGACTCTTTGAGAGTTGTGATTTTCCTATTTATAACAGTGTAAGTTATGGAACATTCTGGATCAATTCTCCAAAGTAATCCATCCTATTAAATTTATAAAGGATTTCCACATATGTTGACTATCAAATCATGACCAACATAGGGTGAACATTCTTTTATCTGAGAATCAATTTAAATATTCAAAATTAAGGTGATCAATCCTTGCAGCAACGTTTCTTCACAGAAATGCATCCTATTAATTTCTGAAGACTGAGTGACACAGCAGTCATAAACAGGCATTAAGATTAATTTTTTAAAAATATTTATGTGGCATAGTTCCCAATATTTACTAAGATACAACTCTCAGCCACTGCAAACACTAGACTGAAATCTTGATTCTGACTGGCCCAGAGGCATGTAATAAGACTCTTATTGCTTAGAAATCTAAGAAAAGAATGCCTGTTTTGCTGCAATTAAAAAATGCCTTCAGCTTCAATATATTATCATATCTTCAAGTGTCACTTACCATTTTCCAGGCATAACTCACATTGTAGGCATCTTTTCCAATTTCACGCAATTTGTTGACATGCCAAGACAGTGACGAATTCACGGGGACTGTAATAAGTTGACTGCCGAGGGGGAGGCTAAATTGACAACAAATAACATTCATCAACTACTTAAAATGGGAAACCAACTCAGTACTGGTTTTTTACTTTAAAGTGAGATCACTCAGGGAAGGGCTGCATGGAATTTATTTTTAATTAAAATAGAAATAAGACTGCTTTGCTACATTCTATTTACTCTTCATACTCAGAGCCAAAATGCTGGTTCTGATCACATGAATTGATTGCAGATGAAAAATTTCAGCGCCAATATACAGGGAATGAAACCACCAAAGCATTGGTTGGAAAAGAAATGGTAAACAGTTGGCTGCCTAGTTATACACATAGGAAAATGATAATACTGCCCCGTATCTGATAGATAACTAATTCCTTCAAGGGAAAAGAAGACTCAAGACTCAAGCAGAGCCTCACTTCTTCATACTGTATATTTCCATAGCTGAGCTCCTTTCACATTAAAGGAGCTGGAGGAATCTGGAAAGTTGGTCCCCAAAATTAGAGCCAGCAGTTGGAGCTGGCAGAGGACATTTTTCATTTTGCAAGAGTCTACCATCTCTCTGCTGGATGCAGGGAGACAATGGAATCCTCCCCTTCTCTTCCACCAATCCCAATGCTTGCTTGCATGTGTTACTTAACATGCAAGGCAGGAGCATAGTGTCCTCACTACACTCAAACGAATATTGAAGTTTATTGTTCTTGCCTTCTCCAGGCTTCAAGTGCCAGAAAAGACACTTGCAGCCATAATCTGCAATACACAACCGAGACAGATGGTGTCCTGATGTCTTTTTCAGCAAGGATGGAGGGAAGAGCAGGAGCCTCATTACAAAATAA